>SJYC01077716.1:0-45859 GCA_006408675.1 Madoqua kirkii | reverse complement strand
TATACCTTTGCTCTCCTTTTCTCCCACTTCATTATTCTTATTAAAGGTTTGGGGTTTTTGTTTTGGAATTTTAAATTTTATTTTAGTTTTTTTTATATAAGGTTTATTGACTACTTTCCATTTATAGTTACTACAAAATATACCCCCCAAATTCCAAAGTAAGAGCTTCAGATTTAACTGATACACTCTCTTGGTTCTCAGATTTCTATTTAGTTGTCTAGCTTACTTTGTTTTGCTCTAGCTTACTTTGGTTTGCCCTTTAACTATTCTTGGTAAACGTTTAAGGGATTTTCTTACACTCACTCATTTTAGAAGATATATTGAGCTTACATTGTCCTTCATTTTTCAGCATTTTGTAATTTTCATTTTCTTTTTATTCCATAAAGTAAAAGGAGTTAATTTCCAAATATCCAAAAACACGATTTGTCCAAACTGAACTTCTTGTTTATTTAGACTTAAGCTGCCTTTTGGAGAGAGGATGTAACTTGCATATTATTGATTCTTTATAATTTAGCCTTGCTTTTTGACTAGTGGATGGTTCCAAGGGTTCTATATATATGCTTTACCTACCACTTGCAGAAACATGCAGCATATATATCTGTTACATTGTTTGCTGATTATTTGAACTTAATTTTTCAAATTAACATAGTTTTGATTATTTTTGGTTTTTAATTCTGTGATTTTATATGGTGTATAGATTCATGTTCATATACCATCACAATCAGGATGCTGCTGCTGCTACTAAGTTGCTTCAGTCATGTCCGACTCTGTTTGACTCCATAGACGGCAGCCCACCAGGCTCCCCCATCCCTGGGATTCTCCAGGCAAGAACATTGGAGTGGGTTGCCATTTCCTGCTCACAATCAGGATACATAATAGTTATGCAATGTCCTAAAATTCCTCGTGCTATTATACCTTTATAGTCACGTCTTCTCCAAATCTTTAATTCCAGGTTGCCATTTCTCTGTTCTTTGTCACTGAAGTCTTTTCTTTCTCAGAATGTTGTTCAAATGGAAATAAATAGTATGCAATCTTTTGAGATTGACTTACTCAATATGATGCCTTTGAGATGTGTCCAAGCTGTTAAATGCATCAATAGCTTGTGTAATATATTGATAATAATTTTTAGTGACATACTACAGTTGACTCATCCCTTAACTTACTGAATAAAACTTGAGTTGTTTCCATGTTTTTCATGATTATGCATAACACTGTTATAAGCATTCATGCCTTGTTTTCTCATATCTCTAGGTTAAACACTTTGAAGTGGATAGCTGGATCATATGGTAAAGATACCTTTAAAGACACCGCTGAATGATTTTCTAGAGTCATGTTCTATTGTACATTCCTACCAGCAACATATAATGGCTGCCGGTTTCTTAACATCCTCTCTAGCTCTTGTTATTAGTAATTTTTGTTTAAGCCTTCCTAACTGATGTACAGAAGTATCTCATGATGATGTTAATTTGCTTGTTTCTTGATGAGCTATTGATGTTGACATCTTTCCATGTCAATATGGAAAGATATCAACCTTTTGTATATACCTTTTGTATATACTCACCTTTTGTATATAATCCTTGGTGAAGTGTATGCTCAAGACTTTTGCCCAGTTTCTATTTGGGTTGTTTGTGATCTGCCTATAAAGTTTTGAGAGTTGTCCATATAATATATTCCATTTTCAAGTCCTTTCTGCATATGAGATTTGTAGGTATTTTCTCCTAGTCTTTAATTTGCTTTCTCATTATCTTATTTGTCTCAAAGCAAAAGTTTTAATGCAATGAAATTCACTAAATCTATTTTTGTACATTTAGTTATGGAACTGATTTTGGTATCACATTGAAACTTTGCCTACCTTGAGATCATGAATATTTTCTTTTTAACTCTTCTTTCATATAATTTATGAAATTATCTCTCCTATAGGGCAAATGTTGGCCTTCAGGCTATTTTTCAAACCACTGACTTTTTCTACTAAGTCTAGTTTACAGTTATCATATCAGTTGTATTTTTATTTAAAAGACTATATTTTTTGATTTCCAAACTTACAAACTGTTTTTTTCCTATACCTCTGATCTTATTCATTTTCTGTGTGCTTCCATAAGTTTTTCAAATAAATGTCATGTTGTCATTATCTTTTGATCATCCTTAGCATACTAAATGAAGACTAACAGCGGACTAAAAAACTTAAGTATCTGTCAAATAGTAAAATATATTAAATCTGTAATAAATATTTTGAAATATTAATTGTGCTATCTGGCAAATTTACTCTTTGAGTTCTAAAAATTTTTTTTGGAATTTTGATTTGCATGCTCATTTAGAGTCAAAGTTTTGGTTTGTTTTGATTTTTGCTCCACATCAATTTTGCTCATCTTGCTGATTAACTCAAAGATCAGCTCAATTCAGTTTGATGTCATGTGGCTCTTTCTACCATTTTCCTCGTCCTATGTTGCTGTTGTTCAGTGGTCCAGTCATGTCCAACTCTTCATGACCCCATGGACAGTAAGATGCCAGGCCTCCCTGTCCCTCATCATCTCCCGGAATTTGCCCAAGTTCACGATCATTGCACTGGTGATGCTGTCCAGCCACCTTATCCTCTGAAGTCCCCTTCTCCTTCTGCCTTCAATCTTTCCCAGCATCAGGGACTTTTCCAATGAGTCATCTGTTTGCATCAGATGACCAAAATACTCTCCAGGGAATCTTTCCAACTCAGGAATCAAAATGGGGTCTCCTGCATTAGAGGCCAACTCTTTACCTGCTGAGGCACCAGGGAAGTCCTCTTAGTCATACAGCTTTCAGCAAAAGAATAATTCCATGAAGTAATCTAGGAGTTAATTTTTTAATTTCCTTGCAAAGACAAAAATGCCACTGCCGCACTAAGGATAACCGACGCCCAGTCCTGACTGAAGCCTTCTGCTTCCTTTTATGCCACAATAGCCAGTTCCCTGCATTCCACAGCCTGTTTCTGTCTTCATAAACAACAGGTCGGAAAGGACTTTGGCTAATAGCTTTTGCTTCTCATGGATTCTCTTTTTGTAGATTCTTTACCATTTCTGTGTGTATGGAGTTAAAAGGACTGATAGAGTGAACTTGAACAACGGGCATGAATGGAAATACATTGTTCACTCCACATGTTGCTACCAGGGCTTGGAATAAAAGTTTGGTTTGAGAGAATGTTTCATCAATGACTGCTCATGAGCCATGCAGTTCAAACATTCTGGAACAACGTCCTCTGGCCACCACACAGAATATTCAACTGTCTTGACTATTGCTGGTTATCAGTTCCTACATTGCTTCCTTTGTTGGAAAATAAAGCCTTTGGCTTTTCTTCCTGAGACCTTCTGTTCCTCACTCAAATAATTTAATTCTCTCGCATTTGGAAAGATACTTTTTTTTTTTTCCTTTCTTCTTATTCCTGTGCAACATTCCTTTGACAGAGGCTGACAAGGCAGCTGACACAATGGCTATTACTTTGAGAAGTTTCTAATTTTCTCAAATTAAAATATTTTGCTGCCCCCCCCCCCATTTTGCTCATTTTGCTGCCTTCCACTTGTAGTAAAAATTATAGGGTGCTTGTTCTTTGTGGAACAGCGGAACTCAGCTCCCATGCCAGGGGTCCTGAACCGGCTCCATATTAACTCTTAAATCTCAGCAGTAATGCAGTTATTATTGAAGATGTCAGTTCACTTGCAGCTTCACTCTAATATTGGTCCATTTGGGCATGCCAGAAAAATGAGGAGGAGAGCTATAAACCTTGGTCTCAATATGTATTATATGTGTGTGTATAAAATATGCATAGTTGTAAACATATATATGCGGGTATATAAATATATGCCTAAAATATGCATATAATATTTTGCTAATTGTAAATACATCCAGGGTAAGTATGAACAATATTTATAGAAATGTGTGTGACAGATCACTTGTGAATCTGAACTGAGGGTTGATAAATTCTCATTACCTTTGCCTACCTGATAAATGAAATGACCTGTTAAGCAGCTGCTGAAAATTCAATCAGATACCTGCAAATAGCAAGCATCCCATGTTAACAAAAATGGATAGGTTCCTGGTAACATCTTGGACTGGAATTAACAGAATGAAAAATAAAGGAGACAGTCCCCAGAATCTGCTGGTTTACTTGAGATGGGGGCATGTTTAGTTGCTGTCATCACTCTGTGCCAACCACTCTATGCCAAAATTATTCAAACCACTCTAATTTTCTTCCCATTGCCAGTCCACAGAGAAAACAATCTCTGAATTTTTCTAATCTTGATATTGCCATTAACCCCCCTCCTAAGACCCTACCTATGCACAGGATTGTGTCTGCATAGAGAGCAGAAATCAATATGGAAAACACACATCCCTGGTGGAACAATGTCACAATCTATTAATGACTGGGGGAAAAGTATAAAAATGGCCCTTAATATTTTTTCATATGCCTTTTTCCTTCATTTTTAAAATTTTTGCTTGAAAGATAATTGCTTTATGATATTGTATTGGTTTCTGCCATACATCAACATGAATCAGCCATAGGTATGCATATGTCCCCTCCCTCTTGGGAGGAAAGGGCCTTATTCTTTTAATTCTCTGTATTTTTGAATGCTTTTTTAATGTTTATGACACAGTAGTCTAATTGTACACAATATTATTATAAATGATAAATATTGTGTAGTTTTATATTATCGCATATAAAATACATATGATAAATAATAAAAAAGTTATATTGCTCTACATAATATAAATATTAGAGGTACATGCTCATTTATTAAATTATAAGAATGTGTTATCCAAAAAATGTCAAGATTACTATTCTAGAGCAGTTCTTTTCAAACTTGAATATATACTCAAAGTATCTGGGGATTTTACACAGTGCACATTGAGACTCCATAGGTCTGGGATGGGGTTAGGAAGTCCGTTTTTCTGACAAACTCCCAGATGACACTGATGCTGCTAGTGTTTAGATTACACTTAGAACAGCAAAGCATAAGTATGATTTAATGACCTCCTAAAAGTAATCCTTTCCCCCAATATGTCTCCCTCTGAGAAAAGCAGAGATACTTGGAAACACTTTCTGTGTTGAAACTTCTTTCTAGAGGGCAAAAGTATTACATTCGTTTGTTTGCTTTGGTTTTACTTCAACTTTCCCTGGATAGGTAGAGATTTATAGATATGCTGAGGTTGGGATCCTCTGGAAATAAGCTCTGAGACAATGATTGGCAAGCATCAAATTTATTGGGGTGTGCTCTAAGAAGATACAAGTTGTGGGATATACATCAATCAGTCACTAGATAACTCTCTGTAAAAAAAAAAGTACTCTTGCATGAGATGATGCTCTTTAGCAGTGGGGAATTTTAGGAGAGCTACTAAGCTGAGAATTGTCAACAGCCAAGACTCCCAGAAGCTGAAAGAGTGAGGGTCTCTGTGTTAAAGGACAGGGATCTGGGCAGCATGCCACAGCATCTACTATAATTTCTGCTAATTAATACCTTGTTACACTCAGATACACCTTGTATAATGGGCCCCTCTAGGATTCCAATGGGCCTCTTTTCCTGAAGAAATGTAAAATATAGTTGAGTGGGAAGAGCTAGAGCTCCTATGATTGATGGTCTTGAATTGCCATGGATACTCATCAAAGTTGAGCCAAATGACATTAAGAAGTTTCTAACTGAATAACTTGTATCCAACACATTCTTTTCTGCATAGTGTAACAGCAGCCCTGTCTCTTTCTCACAATCAGAATCCATAACCCTGACTTGCTTTCCTGATGGCCTTGTGAAACAATGGAGCTGAAAGGATGGGGTGGGAACTGTAGCCTACATTTTAGCAGCAGTCATGCTTTTTTTCTCTGTTAGAAGACTCTCCCCTTTTGGGAACTAGGATCTTTAACCTTGCAGAGCCTCAATTTTTAAAGATGAGAAGCACACGTTTCTCAAGGCACTGAAACTAATAGTAAGTGGTTCCCTCCCAGGTCTTCATCTTGAGTTCTAGACTCATGATATAAACTACTGGAATCCTTGATGTATCCTAGAAGGTGGAAACATCTTCCCGAGAGGGCGTATCACCAAGCTGGTGCCCTAGTGGTGACTTGTTCTAGCAGAGTGGCATCATCTGGAGGACATGGAAATGATAGGCCCACTGATCTCATCCATGGTTATGTACATGTTGCCACACCTTCTTTGTTCTAAATAGGACCCCTTGGTTTAATGCAGAGTTTTCCAGGATACTATCCTTTATTTTTGTACTAAGACCAACGTGGGAAGCAGGTTTTGAGATATAAATGATGAATCAGGTCTGCCAGCTAAGAAATGCAAACCTATATCTGAAGATATTTTAATTCTAGTATTCTCGAAACCACTCTTATGAGAGAGAAAAGGGTGCAGAATTGGGTGTAAAAAGAAGAACACTTTGTTGCTTATACAACAAAACCATTAGGACAGTTTTATGAGCTCTTGAACTGGGATGGCCTTTCAGAGTTTTTCCATATGGGGACAAGGAAGTCATTGTTTCAGTGGCCTATATCCTTATGTGAACAGGTTGCTGAATGTGGGGTGCTCTCATAAAAGAGTGTGACCTTTGTCAAGGTGACGCTCTTCAGGTCAAGGAGACTCACCTGAGAGCTAGCAGCTGCCAACATTCCCACAACTTGGAAGAAATAGTACTTTTCCTTTAAAGGGACAAGGAGATCTGAACTGCTTACCATAGTAGCACAGTCTTCACTACAAAATACACAGATACATTTGCTCCTTGTTCTAAAAATGAATTATGATCACCTTCCTTTCAGTGAGGATAGATTTGTTTTTAGCAAAAGTTGTCAGGTACATTGCCCATACAGTATTTGATAGTAGGAAACAAAGCAACATAGGATCTCCAGAGGTAGAAATCACTAATAGAGAGATCAGTGCAATTGAGAGGAGAAAATGTTAAAGTGTTGAAGACTCCAGTAGCTAGTGCCCAATTTGCCTCTCATGCGATATCACTTCTTCCAAATTCCTGGAAGGCTAAGTAGAGTGTATTCATCAGTGGATTGAGAACATCATGCCCTCCTGCAGAAGAGTGCCAAGCGAGAGTGACACCAAATATTGCACAATATAATGTCTACAGTACTATTGCCTGGAAAATCCCATGGACAGAGGAGCCTGGTAGGCTGCAGTCCATGGGGTCGCAAAGAGTCGGACAGGACTGAGTGATGTTCCTTCCTGAATGTCTACAGTCTAGTGTATTGGACTTGTACAGTCTAGTGGATTGGAGTCCACTAAAAAGGAAAATAATGAAAATGTGTAATCTCAGAGCAGAGCTTCAGTGCCCTGTGGTGACTGGGAACACTGCCTATATTAGCCCAATTCCCTGCCCACACTGCCCAGTCTCTTACTAGCTGTCAATTAACCTTCACTGAGATACTGATGACAGCCTACGTGCCCTTCTTAGGAATTTCTGCAGAATACTATTTACCTTTTCTGTTTACCTTTCCATAGCTCTGTACTATACATCTACACATGAACTCAAAGCAATTTTATGTGGTAGATAATATATTTTTCATTTTCAGACCGATGGATTAGGATGCTATATATACAGAAGTTACATTTTGTCTTTTCAACCTTCTCTGTGACCTTATTTACATGATATAACTTCTCAGAATCCTAGTTTTCTCATCCATAATGTGGGCAAAAGAATGATCCAACTAATCAAAATAAAGATTTAACAACAATAATGTCCATCCTATAATTTTCAACTATTATATGAAGTCATTTCTGGCTTTAATTTTTTTTTAAAATATATTTGGAGGCAAAGTGTGCAATATTGTTAAAATTGTGTGTCAGCTGACAATAAATTAATCTAGCACAATTCTGTGAGTAAAGTGCACAGGTGCTTCTAAGCACACATTTTTATAATTATTTTGGCTGTTCATAAATGTTATGTTCACTTTTTCCTTTTCTTTTCCTATATTTCAAAAACTAAAGTTTTCAGGGAACTGAATGCCAGATAAGTGGGTCCTTTCTCTCATTTATTCTCAGCACTGTCACTGCATAGAAGACATTTAACATTTCATGTTTCAATTTCTTTATCCACAAACTAGAGGCCATCATCCTGACCTGCATCATCAAAAAGCAATTTCTATTAGCAAATTAATGACTGTCGAGGCAGCTATCAATGCCGAGCATCCTTCACATTAGATCAGCCTTCAATTGCCAAACAGAAAGTGAGTCATTCCAGGAAGCCCCACTGGGAACAGGAGTTTAAGTTTTTCTCCTTTCTGGCTGTGAAGGAAAAGTACTGGTCAAAGAGAAGAGGAAAGGCAGGGGGGAGGAGAAGGGCAGGAGGAGAGGAGATAAACCAGTTCAAGGTTATATTTCCTGACTTCATTCCTGCAATGCTAGCCTCACCCTTTATGACAAGGTCTGGGGAAGATGTAGTTTATGATGTGCTTCAAGTGTGATAAAGAAGCTGAGAGGTGAGCTCGGGAAGGGTTAGGTGTCCTTGAGGACCGGATGGGCTTGAGTACTCTTTGAGGATGGATGTTATTAAATTGAATTATTATTATTAGCACTTAGACAATGTGGAGAGGAAAAGAGGAGAAAGGAAAGAGAATTAAATTAAAACTGCCGATGGAACACGTTGTGAGAGAATGTGGACAGCCACAGATGACCTGTAAATATGGCACAGACAACCCGAGGAGGGCTGGTACTCAGTAAGCACTCTTTAAGCCCACGAGAAATGAGTTTTACCAGGAGTTTTCTTCTGAAAGTTTGGAGGCAAATCCATGCCTCTTGTGTGGTTTCACTGGGAAAAGAAAATGCAACGAAATGAGATTGCTAGTTGGCTCCTCTTTTCCTCTCCACATTGTCTAAGTGCTAATAATAACAGATTAATCAAAACAGACTCTTCTGCTCTGTTGCCCTGTTTGCCCACATCATTCCCCCTTCCACAGAATCTTCCTGCTTCTCTTGTCCAGTTCGTGTTCTCTTCTCCTTTCATGAATCAGTTTTGAAATCGCAACCATAATTTTTATTGGTAGTAGTAGCTGACATTTATGAAGCACTTACCATGTGCCAGGCACTGTGCTAAGCATTTACCATTTATGATCTTGTTTTATCTTCACACGTGCCCTAGGAAGTAGGTTTCCTTGACCTTACTTCACAGTTAAGATTCTTATCTTAGAGAGGTATGGTAGTTTGACCCCAACGTTCATAGGAAGTGTCAGAATTGAGACTCGATTCCAATTCTGACTCCAAATCTTGTGATCTCTATGAGGCCTAAGCAGATACTTAGAATCTCTACTAATATGCTACCAGCTGCTCTTCATTGCTGATTTGCCTAGGAGCACAAATCAGAAAAAAAAAAATAAAAAAAGAAAAAAAGAAAAAAAGAGAGAGAGAGAGAAACTGGGAAGAGTCTTTACTACCCTGAGCAGAATTACTGTCCTGAGGATTATCTTGTACCTGATTTTGATGAACAAGGGGAAAAAAAATTATTAAACCACCAATGGAAGAGAGCTAGAGTCCTGAAAAAAAAAATTATTTAGTATAGATGAGCAAAAATACTATACAGTTTGCCCATAAAGATATTAGTCTATTTAGAACATGTCCCATGAGGCATGCATTGATGTATATTATTTATCTATAAGTAAGGATATACTATTGGAGAAGGCAATGGCACCCCTCTCCAGTACTCTTGCCTGGAAAATCCCATGGACGGAGGAGCCTGGTAGGCTACAGTCCATTGGGTCACTAGGAGTCGGACACGATTGAGCAACTTCACTTTTAATTTTCACTTTCATGCATTGGAGAAGGAAATGGCAACCCACTCCAGTGTTCTTGCCTGGAGAATCCCAGGGACAGGGGAGCCCTGGTGGGCTGCCATCTCTGGGGTCCCACAGAGTCAGACATGACTGAGGTGACTTAGCTATAGCAGTAGCAAGGATCTACTATTAAAAGATCTCTCCTCTTTGAAATATCATCGTCTTCAGCTTCCACAATGGGGACACATTATCCTCTTATTAGGGTTTTCTTTTACCTCCTTAGTACCTATTTCTTTGGCATTGCCTTTCTTTGGAATTGGAATAAAAACTGATCTTTTCTAGTCCTGTGGCCACTGCTGAGTTTTCCAAATTTGCTGGCATATCGAGTGCAGCACTTTCACAGCATCATCTTTCAGGATTTGAAATAGTTCCATTGGAATTCCATCACCTCCACTAGCTTTGTTTGTAGAGATGCTTTCTAAGGCCCACTTGATTTTACATTCTGAGATATCTGGCTCTAGATAAGTGATCACATCATCATGCTTATCTGGGTCTTGAAGATCTTTTTTGTACAGTTCTTCTGTGTATTCTTGCCACCTCTTCTTAATATCTTCTGCTTCTGTTAGGTTCAGACCATTTCTGTCCTTTATCGAGCCCATCTTTGCATGAAATGTTCCCTTGATATCGCTAATTTTCTCGAAGAGATCTCTAGTCTTTCCCATTCTGTTCGTTTCCTCTATTTCTTTGCATTGATCGCTGAAGAAGGCTTTCTACTGTACCTATTTCTCCATGATTCTGTGCCTCTTTTTGATATTTTAAGGTTGGTAAACTCTAAGATCTATCCCTGACACGTCCCCCATCCATATCCGCTTGATCTTCCTTATTCTCATAGCTCTAGTTTGCTTCCATATAGCAACTTGCAAATACCTAATCTCTATCCCAGGCTTTCCCTAAACACCAGTTTAGAATATCTAACTAATATTTTAAAATTCTACATGACTGGCTAGCAGCTATCCCAAAATTAATCTGGCCAAAACAGAAAAAGGCAATTCCTAATTTTTATGGGAAAAAAAAGAAAGATTTTTCAGGAAAAAAAAAGAAAAAAGAAAAACCCTCCATCTGCTCAGTTGTTCAAGTAAAGAACATGAGTATCACCTTGTTGCCTCTTTTACTCAGCCTACCATGCCCTCTCTAACAAGTCTCATCAATTGCTCCTTCAAAGTGTTTCTCGAGTTGGTTCACTCCTCTAAACATCCATTGTCATTTTAACTGAAGGATTAATATCTTTTACCAAAACTCTCAGAATAAATATCTACTGGCCTCCAGCTTTTTCACATGTCATATTCAATTCATCTTCCAAAAGACCACTGCATGGACTTTTAAAAAGTATAATCCAGATTATACCACTTGCCTGCTCACATTGTTCCCAGGATGTACCATTTTATTTGGGCAGATACTCACCCTTGACCCTGGCCCGCAAAGCTCAGTGTGCTGAGTCTCATCTCTAATCTCTCTTCCTCTTCCCATTAGGATTCAGCCTTTTTTTTTTTTTTTCTTCCTTACACAATCCAAACTCATTCTTGCCTTAGGCCAATCTCCTCTGTCTGGAATGTTATCCCTCCTGACCTTCACAAGGTTTTATATGGCCTCTTATTCCATTATCATCTTAAATGTCACCTCCCTGGAAAGCTAACAAAGCTTGCAAGTCACAATGATATCAACTTATTTTATTCATCTGAATAGCGTGTATCTTCATCCACTCTTTCCATGCTTATTTTCTATCTCTTCCTTTCTGGTTAGGATGCTAATGCATGAAAAGAAACTTTGGCAATTTTCATAATGCTAGTTACTAGATAATGTTTAGTACATAGGAAACATTAAATTTTGTTGAAAGAAAGAAAAAAATAAATTAATAGGAAATGGAAAAAAAAGAAATAAAAAAAGAGTGGTCATCTATACCAACACACGGAATTCATACTGTCTATAAATGCATTTGAAATATGACATAAGCATGATATAAATGCAGTCATGAAACTGTCACTGAAATTTGCTGAGGCCCGGCAAATGATTAGAAGATAACAAATGAAGACTATGTCTTAAAGTGGGGGGCGTGGGGGGGGGTTGTGTTTAAATAAAGGACATAACAATGCAATCAAAGGAATTATTATATTTCTGAACAGAAATCCTAAAATTTGCCTGATGTAGTGTAGTGAAAAGCAATTTGGTGATTAAATAAGAAAAAAATGCAAAGTGAGATCATTGTGAGAAGGTACTATATTCAAAATCACTAGACAAATTACATAGTTACAGTTATTCTAATACAGATCACAAAAATAACACACAAGGACATTAAAATGTAGGAGTGAGAGACAGAGAGAAAGCTTTTCAAATATTTTCTTATTTTTCTCAGCAAAAGATAATTATTTAAGAAAACTGAGTATTACCCTGATGATCACCTGTTTCTCAAAATTCAAATCAAATCAGTCACTCAGTCTTATCTGTAACCTGAAGAAAACTGAGTTGCCTAAACAGTATTAGATTAAATTTCATTTAAAAATTTAATCAACTTAAGTCTTCGTTGAAATTGTTCAAAACCCCACTAAAAAACATGAAAACATATTTTTAAAATCTTTGTTTTTGTTCAAGGAATATGTTATGTGCATGCATGAGAGAGAGAGGGAGAAAGAGAGGGGGTGAGAGAAAGGGAGAGAGAGATTTGTGAGTATGTGGGTCACACACATGGTACGTACTTACCTTATCATCTTTCTTTCATCTCTCTATTTGTACATTCTTAAACTTTCTCTTCTCTTTTGCATAATTTATGTTCTCTGCTCAACCACACTTTTTGTTCTATTCTCTTTTCTTCTACCAGAAGCCCTTTAGTTGATCTAATGTAAATAAAATTAAGCAGTACTAAGATTTTCTCACTTCTTCTTAGTCACATTCCAATAATAACTAGGCTATCCATCAGCACTGCAATCCCACAGTCAAAATAGAAATAACTCCCTTACTACTACTACACTATCTACATTCTAGCATTCCATCTCCTTTGGCTTCTTGCAATTGTTTCTCAGTTAATCTCTCTCACATTTGTGCAGAGCAACAAATAACATATTTTTGAAATAAATCCATGCAAGACATCTTCTTGTTTAAATTCTTAAATAGCTTCTAGAAAGAAACACGCAGTCTTTAGTGATTAATCCAGTCCCCCTGATCTGTCTGGTGAGGGTACCAGTAAGCAAGCAACATGAGCACTACAGCTTATCGTGTAGATTTTGCTCACTCCATCAGTATGCAGACTCTTGCCTCTTTCCCTGTGCTTCCTGTCCATTATCAATTATGTTTCTAGAAGCCTTCATAGGGGGAGCAATAATTTTAAAAAAAATTTACTTTTGTTTTTCTCAGTTCCATACTGATCCCATATTCTTCATGGCAGCTATCATTGGGTAATTTGTATATTTTTTTTTTGATGCTTGATATGTGTATTCATTCTCTGAAAGAGAAAAATACTAGCTGATTACATATATTCTTACTTCCTCTCTATATTTTCAACTCTCCTCTATGGGAGCGGAGTGACTAAAATGGGAATTAAGTGAGAAGTCATGTTCTAAAGGACATGTGCCGCAGATAGGAAGAGGAACATGCAAACGAGCAGAGATGCTAAAAAGAGCCCTTGTACCTTTAAGAAACTTACTTGGAAAGCAAAAAACCAGAAGGAGGTGAAAAGAAAGAACAATTATGGGATTCAGGTAAGTGGTAACTTTACTCTGTACAGAAGAGGAAGAAGAACATGGCTTAGGGTAGATACGGTACTGTTAAAAATGACAGCAAAGGCAGAATGATTCATTCATCTTTTATTTAACTCTCATTTTATCTATCAAGGAGAATGATCTCCAAACTGTAAAGCATAAAACAAAATGCACGAAGAGTAGATTGTGAAGGAAGATAGGAACTAAGATCTTCAAATGGCATCTGATTGCTTTAAATAAGCTTAATCCTTAGCATATTCACAACCCATGCTGTCTTTTCCATCTGATATGGCAAATACTTGATAATTCTACTTTAGTATCCTAATACCATTTCTGCAACTTTGCTCTGGGATGGTATGCCAAAATACTATCCAGTGGAGCTTTTCTATGAGCCAAAACTTAAGAGACTGAATCTTTAATCCAGTAAGTAGTCTTTGATTGCTCTTCTTCATAATTTGGATCTTCTACCATTTCTGTGTTCTATCCACTGATGAGAATTTCCTTTACTTCAGCCTGGACAGTGTTCATTACTTGTTTAAATTGTGACTGAAGATTGGAACCTATCCTTCCAGGACACTTGTATTTATCCTGCTCTGTTGAATGACTACAATTGACCTACCCACTTCAACTATTTAGCATGTGCCCTGTTATGTTCCTTACCTGTTTGTAGTGATTGAGTTTCTTTGCTTTAACAGTCAATCTATATAACAATCCTGTGCTTAGTCGCTCAGTCATGTCTGACTCTTTGGGACCACATGGACTTTAGCTTGCCAGGCTCCACTGTCTGTGGGGATACTCTGGGCAAGAATGCTGGAGTGGGTTACCATGCCCTCCTCCAGGGAATCTTTCCAACCCAGGGATCAAACCCAGGTTTCCTACAGTGCAGGCAGATTCTTTATCATCTGAGCAATCAGCAAAGCCCAATAATACTGGAGTGGGTAACTTATCCCTTTGCCGGGAGATCTTCCTTCCCCACCCAGGAATCTGACTGAGGTCTCCTATATTTCAGACAGATTCTTTACCAGCTGAGCTACAGGGAAGCCCTTTGTGCTTATTCAAATGCCAAGTCCTAGGTCCAAGAACTAGCACCTTTGTGATAGTTACTTTACTTAACTTTTCCTAACAGGTTATCAAATACAAGGAATCTCTCTGCTTTGTGGTAACAAACTCTGGGTCCACCTTACTGTCTGTGAGTTTCATTTTGGCTTTAGAGTCTTTGTAAGAGTGACCATCTTGAATACTGCCCACCATTTCAGCATAGGCTTCCTCAACACTTTATATTTGCTTGCTTGTTTAATTTTGTAGTGTCCTTGACAGGCAAGATTCCTCCCTTTCAAGATTTCTTTTTGAAGTTCACTCATGTTCAGCCTGGTCACCTCTGAGTACAGGGTCTAACATACCTGGATATCAAAAGGGTAATTGCCTGCATGTGTCACTTGTAGAGAACAGGGAAAAAAACTTTTTTACTCTCCACCAAAGCATCACTCACTCTAGTTTGTCATACATCATTGAAATGACATATTTTATTCATAAAAAATAACATTAAAGTTATAAAAGATAAGAAACTATTACTCTATTTTCTTTCTTTCTTTTTTTTAGAAAAAAATAGTAACAGGTATTACATGGTGTTTTAGTGACAGAATTCAAATTAAAATCCTGGTTTTATCATTCTCAGTCTGGATTTTATTTTTTAAACTATACTACAATATTTTCTTTCTTTCTTTCTTTCTTTTGGAGACAGGCAGAGAGAAAGAGAGAGAGAGACAGTGAGACAGAAAGAAGGACAGAGAAAGAGGGAAAGGAAGGGAACAAGGGAGAGAGAAAAACAGAGATAAAGAGAATGAAGGAGAAAAAGAGAGAGAGACAGAGGGAGAAAGGGAAAGAGGCAGGGAACTGGAGAAAGAGAGAGGGATGGAAGGGGAAAAGAGGAGACAGATAGAGGGGGAAGAGAGAGAGACAGAGAGAAGAGGAGGAAAGGAGGGAAAAAGGGAGGGAGAGAAAGGGAGAGAAATAATGAGAGAGGGAAGGGGAGGAAAAGAGAGAGGGAGAAATGGAGCAAGGCAGAGAGAAAAGGAAGGAAAGAGAGAGACAGAAAGAGGGAGAAAGGGAGGGAGAGAGAAAGAGGGAGGGAAGGAGGTGGAGAGAGAGACACTGAAAGAGGGAAAAAATGAGGGAAGGTGGGAGAAAGAGACAGGAAGGGAAGGGGAAAGAGAGACAGAGGCAAAGAAGGAGAAAAGCTACAATATTTGGCTTAATGAAGCATTATCTTTAAAAAAAAAACATCGTGTATTTAGAAATAAAATCCAATATCCAATAGTTAGGGCTTCTGTGGTAGCTCAGATGGTAAAGAATCTACCTGCAATGCAGGAGACCAGGGTTCAATTCTGGGTCAGAAAGATCCCCTAGGAGAGGAAATGGCAACCCACTCCAGTATTCTTGCTCTGAAAATTCCCTGGACAGGGGAACCTGGTGAGCTGCAGTCCATGAGGTTGCAAAAGACCAGTAGTTTAGGAGAAATATAAAATAATTTGTCATGAAATATTTTACATAGACTTTGATATACCCATATAAATTATGCATCTCCAAGAGTGAGAGATATAGTATGTAATGCTTCTCAAATTCATAAGGGAGCACAATCCCATATTTTGTCAAAGAACATCTTCATGTATATCTCATTTTGGGAAAGAATGCCTGAATTAATTTTATGACATTAAGAATGTCTGAATTGTTTTTCTTAGTGAATTCCTCAGTACTATTTTCCTGTTTATGAATGTTTTTCTTTGACTTTATTCAGTCTATAATTTATCTCATTTTTGTAACATTTTAATTTCAGTTTCCCATATTCTATTTCCAAAATTTCTCAATAAAATTGTTTTTTTTTTTTAACTGCTGCTTTAATTTGTTTTGTAGTATCTTGTGTGTGTGCTTTAATGGAAGTAACTCATTCTATTTTCTTTAAAACATTGTAATTATATTTGTTATAAAGCCTTGTCATACTGTTTTATAACAGTAACCTCATCTGGACTTTATTCTGTTGATTTTGTATTTTGTTGACTCTGCTAATATTAGGTTTACTTTATATTTACATATTTCTATTGTGGGTTTGGGTTTACCTGGTGACTCAGTGGTAAAAAATCCACCTGCCAATGCAAGAGATGCGAGTATGATCCCTGGGTCAGGAAGATGCCCTGGAGACGGAATGACAACCCCCTCCAGTAATCTTGCTTGGGAAATCCCATGGACAGAGGAGCCTGGCAGGCTACAGTCCATAGGATCACATAGAATGAGACACAACTTAGTGACTAAACAAAAAAGATTGTGTTTTGTTGTTTCATTTTCTTTCTCTCTTTCCCTCCCTTTCCAGTTATTTTCACCAACGTAGAGGTCCCACGAGTGCATCTAATTAGTCCAAGAGCTCTAGTTAAGTATGAAGGGTTAGGAGGGCAGTCTCGATTTCTCATCCCACCAAGAAGAGCTATCACCTACCTATGCAGAGTCAGCTAAAATATTTATTAAGTTTCTGGTCATGAGGAAAAGCTATAAACTTAGAAATACTTGGTTAGAACTTCTCTCAGTTTATTTCTTTCATAAGTGAGGGAGCCCACTCAAGGTACTATATTTGGACCCAGCTCCCCCAACTCACATGGAAGTTTTTTCTTCCCTTTACTCATAAGGCTTGTCATCTGGCACATAGACTCAGAACTCAGAACTTTATCCTCATGTATTATAGTATATTTTGACTACTTCTGGATCACAGTGATATTTATATTATTTAAAAATTCAGCTATTATTTAAAACATCATAGTAGTTGTTCCACATGTTCAAGGGACAAAGGATTCATTGAAAAAATGAACTTATGTTATTATTTCTATTGGAAGATTCTATTTTTTAATTGTTACTATTAACATGCTTCACAGTTAACTCTTTTTAGAGACCAACAGGTCACTAAATATATAAAGACAACTCAATGGAAGACTGAAAAAAAAAAAAGATAGTTATCTGATGGAGGCAGATAATGTAGGGAACAAACAAAAATTAAATAAATACTCTCCTCATAATTATTTTCAACTATAACAAGAATAAAATCCACATATAAGATAAAGAATGTTATTTAAAATTTAATATTTCTTTGAAAACTAAAAAAGCTTATAAAAAAGAAAATATTATTTTTTAGGAAGCAAGTATAATTAGAACACAAAGTCAAACTTTACCATGAAGTATTATGCAAAAACAGTGGAAATTAAAACTATGTTAAAAAAGATAAAAGACAAACATAGTAAACACAAGACCTAAATTGCTGATGTAGAGTCCAGAGCAAACATAAGAAATATCGATGTTGGAGAGATAATAACAGTTTTTTCTTTTTAAATTTAAGGATGTGGAACTCTGCATTGAAAGACAAATGTTCATCTAGTGCCTAGCACCCTGAAATATAATATATCCATATAAGACAAATTATCGTGATATTTCAGAACAGAGAGTGTTGATGGAATTAATAGTTACATGCAAAGTAATGGTTTTATTTATTTTCAAAACAGCAAAATAGAAATGCCAGAAATGGATACTTTCAAAACTCTGAGTAAATATTGTTTTCAATCTAGAATTCAGAGACAAGTCAAACTATCAACTGAATTTGAGTACAAAAGAAAGATAGGAAAAATTCAGAAAAATTACCTACCAGTCACTCTTTTTTGAGAAGCAACATAATGGTCTGCTGTAGAAATATGCAGTTAGTCGACCAAGATAGATGAATATTTTATAGCCCAGGAAGAATGTAATCATACCAAGAGAGCAGTTAAGAGAATTCCTTAAGCATAATGAAAAAAAAAAAATCTTAGAGGTGAGGGTTCAAGTTAGACTGTAGTAAGAAGAAAAGTCTGGTAGGAAACTCCTCGGAGAATAGAAGGGGATAAAAGAATATATGATATGGTAGAACATTCAGGAAAAGTGTGAGGTCTGTGCTTTTTGGATAGAACAAGCAAGAAAAAGAAAGAAAATAAAAAACCAGTGGTAAGCAAACTGCTGTAAAGAAGGGGAACTCAGTAATGATATATTATTGGTCTCAGAAGTGAACAGTATTTGTATACTTATAATGTTAACATAACTATTATCTTAGCTAATTGAGTGACTTACTATTTTGGATATATGTGATAGATGAGAGCAGATGTTGTATAGGAATACTGTCTGAAATCAATTAAAATTTTTGCATAGTATTTAGAAATGTGGTAATAAGACACAAAGAGTGACTGTATAAGAAGTATATTGGGATATAGGCTTGTCATTAAGAACTCTTTGTGTTTTTAAATGATGTGTATGTATTATGTAGACAGACATAAACCCTAAACCTAAACTAGAAAAACAGTGCTTGTTTTCTCTTTCTCTCTCTTTTCCATGAAACTTTCCATGACCACCTCAGTATTCTCCTCTAGAGTCAATCACAAAACACAGAAAATGATGAGTTACCATTTTCTCACTTCTCCCAAGAATGGTACCCCACTAGTGCCATCATAGATACGTGGTAAGGAAGTTAATTCATTATAGTCAACAGATATTTTAGGCTAGGCTGTTAAGACAATTCTCTTGCTGAATAGGCCGTGAAAGCCTGTACTTGGGCTTTGTTAACCCTAAAATTGCTTTGATTATCTCTTGAAGAGTATTTCTTCCCACTACATCCACAATATCTTCATCATCCTGCCTATACTAACTTTCTGCTTTCTAATTTTCTACTCCAAACTTCTTTCTCAAATTTCCTTTACAGCAGACCTCTATCTTATTTATCATTATTTTATCATTGCCAAAACACTGTGTGATATTACTTATATGACCCATAGATCTTGATTTAGTTTTGCTAATCAATTCATGAATGTGTATTCTTGAATTCTGAAGTGTCTCCACAGAAAATGGTGGACAATTTAAAAAGTCAAGTCAGACCTCCAGCTTACCACTCACCAGCTGAATGCACTTGGAAAAAGTTTACACTCTTGAAGGCTTGTTTCCTCACTTACTCAGTGATGTTGACAGATTGTTAGTTAAGCATCTCCTGGAGCTTCCCAGGTGGCTCAAGTGGTAAAGAACTCACCCACCAATGCAGCCAGACACAAGTTCAATTCTGAGTCAGGAAGACTCCCCTGGAGGAAGGCATGATGACCCACTCCAGTATTCTTGCCTGGAGAATCCCATGGACAGAGGAGCCTGGTGGACTAGAGTCCTTAGGGTCACTAAGAGTCGGACATGACTGAACTGACTATGCATGCGTGCAAGCATCTCATGGGGCTGTTGCTAATATCTGGAGAGAAGATGAAGGAGGTGGTATTGAGTACTTATCTATACAGAGGTAAAGAGATCTCACAAGTCTTGCAGTCCTTCTTGCATGGTGAGGTTGGTCTTCCAAACCAGTGAAGTATTTAAATTTCCAAAGATGTTCAGAGTTAGCCAGAACCCTGAGCATGGAAGACTCAGTAAGGTGAAGGTGGAGTTTAAATAAGGCAATTCTGAGTACAAGAGTAAGTTTAAATGATGCCCCACATTAGGAAAAAAAAAAGAAATTAGAAGAAAAACGTTTTCTGTCCCTGGGCCCTCCATGGGCTGATTACATACTGCAGTCTTGGAATTTATTGACAAGTTATCAAAAAAAACGTGAGCTGTAGGTAGATCTAATAAAAGTTGGACAGCCCTGTGCACAAATAGCTCCCACTGCAGGCCAGCAAAATGAATAATATCTGTGTGTGTGTGTGTGTGTGTGTTGGATAAACAAACTTTGCCCAAAATAATTCTCCAAAATCTGTTCATCTACTGACTTTCCCCCTTACCATCGGGAAATGAGAATTGAAAATATTTAAATACTGGCAGAGGGATGGGATCTGGGCGGCAAACCAATATTCTCCATTAAAGTCCGAGATTTAAAGATCCATTTATCAAAACCTTTGGTGTGTGCCCAAGTCTTCCTGAATTAATGCATGCATGCATATGAAAATCAATGTTTCCTGCCCATATAAACACTGCAGCTCCGAATCAATCTCTCAAAGCCGAAGAGGGTTAAATATTTAAACAAGCTATGTATTGAAATACATTTTTAATGCCGTGAAGTCATTCTGATGAAAGATTACTCAGGAGCCTTCATTACTGAGTGTAGAGAGTAATGTGGTATTATCGGAACGATGGCCCAGCTGTCTGTGGGCTCCGGCCCCCCTCAGGGTAGATTCGCATAGTACTCCTAGAGTCAGCTGTTGGTAGCCAGTGGCCTGAATGGATGGCTGCCTGCAAGCCACACATCCCTGCACGACAGCCATGCTGGCTGCTGTCTCGGGGAACATTTCCTTAAGGAGTCAGATGCTGATTTGATTTGATTTGATTTCTTTGTGAACACTTCACACTTTTGCCGCTTGTTTTGAGCAGAAGCTGTTGTTCAGAAATCCAGAATGGGCAAGCCGACCATTCCGCTGCTTGCTGTCTGATTACGGCTGGGATACTCTCAAAAGTCTGCATGGGGTGTGATTGAAGGCTCCCTATTTTGTTTCCTGTTTCTGATTGAGGCATTATATTGAGTAGAAAGGCCTCTTCATTGTGCTTAAATTTGAAAGTCCTGAGATATATTTCTTTTGCCTTGATTATTAGTTATGTGGCTTTGGCAAACTTGAATAATTGCTTTGAGCACAGTTATATTTATACATGATCACTGATATTCTTTTCTTTTAGAGCTTTCTCTGACCAGATTTTCAGTCTTGTGATTATAGAAAAGAGCCAGAGAGAGAATATTTGTGATAGAGGACTAGATTCAGAGTGAGGTGGAGGGATCTGGTCCTCAAACACCTCTCAGACTCCTTTGCCTTACAGAAGTGCAGGTTTGTCGTCTGCAAAATAAGATGAAATTCCCTGTTCTGTTTACCTCTGTTGAACACTTTGAGGCATTTGTTAAAATACTGAAACATATGTTAAAAGGATACATTTCTCAATGTGAGAACTAGAGGTGAGAAAATAGGAAAGATTCTGACACTGAGGAGAAGGGGTCTGAGATGGCCAGTGCAGTTTGTATATTTCAGAGCATATGAGAAATTTGCAAGTTAAACTCTGTGCTGTCCTAAGTCGAATTACTGCAGATGGTGACTGCAGCTGTGAAAGCAGAAGATGCTTACTCCTTGGAAGGAAAGTTATGACCAACCTAGATAGCATATTCAAAAGCAGAGACATTACTTTGCCAACAAAGGTCCGTCTAGTCAAAGCTATGGTTTTTCCGGTGGTCATGTATGGATGTGAGAGTTGGACTGTGAAGAAAGCTGAGCACTGAAGAATTGATGCTTTTGAATTGTGGTGTTGGAGAAGACTCTTGAGAGTCCTTTGGACTACAAGGAGATCCAACCAGTCCATTCTGAAGGAGATCAGCCTTGAGATTTCTTTGGCGGGAATGATGCTAAAGCTGAAACTCCAGTACTTTGGCCACCTCATGCGAAGAGTTGACTCATTGGAAAAGACTCTGATACTGGGAGGGGTTGGGGGCAGGAGGAGAAGGGGATGACAGAGGATGAGATGGCTGGATGGCATCATGGACTCGATGGACGTGAGTCTGAGTGAACTCTGGTAGTTGGTGATGAACAGGGAGGCCTGGCGTGCTGCGATTCATGGGGTTGCAAAGAGTCAGACATGACTGAGCAACTGAACTGAACTGAAGTCGGATTAACTAAGTGACTCTGTTTATTGTTACTCTCCAAACCTTGTTGTGGGTGAGAATATGTCACCAAAAGCCATGTTGAGGGTGAGAATATGTTATCAAAAGCAACCATCTGAGTTTTATTTGTTTGAGTATCAATCAAGTCAAGATTAGAAGCTGTGTGGGCTACCAAGAGACCATAAATGATGAGTACATATTATGGCTTTGCATTTGGATGATGAACAAAATTTATAAAGGTAAATGTGATAATTGGTGAAAATAATTACAATCTTGAGCCAAATGTTTACCCAATTAAACATTTTTGAGGTTTTCTAATCTGCTATTAATCTGCTATTGGTGACAGGTATTCAGTAAAGAATACTTTGTCTCTTCTGGGAGAGAAAATAAAGAACACACATTCTTCTAAGTAGCCACAGCTTTCTGTGGGAAGCATGAAAAAGGAAAATTTGGAGAGGATTTAAAAGAACACTTGGCAGCTTTCACATACAGCCTCCTTGTTACAACCCCACTAATTCGACAAGGATCAAGTCATCAACTGTAAGAGGAATTGGAGCCAGACCTTTCGAGTCACAGACTGATAGCTGCCATTTTCATTAGGTAAAGCCTGTCATTCCCTCTGCTTGCTTATTAGCTGTGAAGCTGATGGCTATATATGTACAGCAGGGGCAAGCAGGTGCCAAGCCCTGCAGCCCTGCATTAGTTTGGCATGTTCAGGGTCTCTAGTTTCATTATTTTTTTTCCTACAGACTAACTAGTTTTTACATCCCATCTATTAATTCCATCTCCACCCAGAGGCATTGTAGCTATACCATAGACATCCAACAATGTGTCCCTAGTAGCAATGTCACTGATTCATCCCTGCCTCTTGTGACCCAAGATTAAACTTGACTAGGAAGCATCCTAGTCAAGTCATATGATTTCTTCTGAACTTATGCTAGTTAAGGTACATGCTTGAATTTGATCTCTGTAGGTCAAGCCATAAAGCTAATCACGAATCCTCTGGAATATTCCACATAATTTCTCGCTTCTATCATTTTGTTTTCTTGATTCCTTCCACCTAGAATATCTATACGCCACTTACGAGGGATGTTTATATTTTTCCCACCCTCTCTGTTCCTATGTAACCTGCATGATTTCTGTGTATCCTAACGAACTTTTTGATATGTTCTTTTACTCATCTGAACTATGACACTCTTTGAAAAACTCTTTTGTCACATTAAGTATAATATCACACTAGCTAGGTGTTGGGGACATATTAGCTAGGTGTGGGGACGCACTGGTGAATCGTCCATAGTCCCTATCTCTGTCACATAACTAGCCTGTGTGACTTTGAGAAAATGATGAATCTCTCTCATCTACCATAGGAATGATACCTCCTTCACAAATTGTTGTGAAGACAAAATAAGAAAGTGTGAAATTCTTTTGTAAATTTTAAAGTGCTACATGAACACAAGGTATTGATTTTATTATGCCTACTTCCAATCATATTAGCTCTCAATCATTTGTCTTGGTGTATAAAGATCAAGATATTTTTTGTTGGTTTTAGCAGAGTGATTTGCACATAAAGATTGAATTGATTGATTCATTTTTGCCTTCAGATTTATGATCCAAGGTCTAACAATATTTCAAAATCTTGGCAGTCCATGACTGAGGTTTTGAGTTTCCTTTCTCCTTAGTCCTTGCAAGTTCAAATGGAGTTGGTTCCCATCTATATGAGATTGTGATCACTCAAACATGGAAACTCTGTGGGGCTGGAGTGAGGGGCTGTGTTCTCCCTATAATCTCATTATACTTTCCTCATAACTTTACAGTTTAGCAAAGGCACCTTCGCCAGCTGTTCTTCACTAACTTTTTATTTGATTTAACTGATTTTAAAGTCTGCTGACCTCATTTTGGTGTTAGAACTTTTAGCAAAAATACCTTCAGACACAAATAATAAAGAAAAATAAAGAAGTGAGCAGTAAATTTTGAATGAATTTTTTTTCTCTTTTTAAAGGTATATTCATGTGTATTATTTTATATACTCTTTTGGGCATACTCATGAATAAAAATATTCTAAAACTTATTTTACAGATGAGAAATCCAAGCAAATCAGCCCCCAAATTATGAAGCCTATATATTTTTTCTCTTTACATCAATGATAAGTTTAAATTTAATTTATTTGAAGAAGTGATTGTAAAATCAGTTTCACTTCTTATCTATCCAAATTGCCCTACCCTAGGACAGAGGATTGATCTAATTAGATATCTGTGTGAGGAAAAAAAAAAAAAATTGGAAACTGACTCTTTTACCCCAGACCACAGATGGCACTGCCATCAGATTTGTAGGCAGATTCAGAGCTTGAGAAGGCACTCAGGCAGGTGCTAGAGCAAGAAATCTGAATGACTTGTTAGTGGAAGACATCATACTTTGTGTCACCTTGAAGGACATTTAATGTAAGATATAAAAGACAAATTATTTATGAATGAAAAATAGAGAAGTAAATGATAATTGGATATGGTTTTCTTATTTTCAATTTATTTTAATTGAAAGAATTCTTTTAGATGACTTTAAACATAGATTTTTATGAAAAACTCTTTCGTGAAAACCTAAATAAGATACACTGGTTTTGGAGGTCCTCAGTCTTTTCTAACTCTGACTTTTCTCAGTTACTTCCTTACTTGGATATCAATGTTCATGTATTTGCAAACCATATGGTCTGCTGAACCATGAAGAGAATTGTGGAATCCTCATTCCTTAAAAGGGTGCTCTACTATTGCTTCCAGGAGGTCTTTTTTTTTTTTTTTTTAAACTACTGTTACTCACTCTGCAAGCTATGATAGGTGAGCTTGTAGCCACGTGATTGATAATAAGTGATGCTACTTTGTGATCTCAGAGGTGTAAAACGTGATGAGAAAAATTCATTTTGGTTGTCTGTGAATATATGGAAGCATGAATTGCATCTGTAGGCAGGGGATTATAAAATGACATGAAAGCAAGAATCCAGCAAATACAGCAAACAAGCGGAGGTCACTCGGGTGAGTTGTGGGACTCTCTGTGCTCTATGGGGCCGATAAAGTGGCGAAAATGGGAGGATAAACTGAAAATGACTAGCTGAATCCAATAACCCAGGACCAGGTCTACCGCATCATTTAGACACTCAGTTCAGTTCAGTTTAGTCGCTCAGTCGTGTCCGACTCTTTGCGACCCAATGAATGGCAGAACGCCAGGATTTCCTGTTCATCACCATCTCTCGGAGTTCACTCAGACTCACGTCCATCGAGTCCATGATGCCATCCAGCCATCTTATTTTCGGTTGTCCCCTTCTCCTTCTGCTCCCAATCCTTCCCAGCATCAGAGTCTTTTCCAATGAGTCAACTCTTCGCATGAGGTGGCCAAAGTATTGGAGTTTCAGCTTTAACATCATTCCTTCCAAAGAAATCCCAGGGTTGATCTCCTAAATTTAATAGAAGTAATCATAGAGCACAATGTGGGGATGTATTCCACAAGGATATTGGCAGAAATGCTGTTAGGATGTTGAGTTACACAATTTTTTTCTCTGTTTTAAAAATCTTATTATATGTTGCCAGAATATTTATAATGAGTCAAATTTTATTAGAGTAAAAAAAGATAATATTTTAAAAGTTAATCACATTTGGCCTTAAGATAATCTTTATTACAAACATGCTATGCCCCCCAAAATGATAATATTTTAAAAGTTAATTACATTTGGCCTAAAGATAATCTTTATTACAAGCATGCTATGCCCCCAAAAATCCAGAATTCTCAACTGGAAGTCTAGAATCATTAAACTAGCATCATAATTTATACTACTTTTATTGATAAGTGCTGAATTAAATACATAATTCAAGTCTTCCTTATTCTACCAATATTCATTAAAAACCATCTCTGTGGTTGTCCCAGTACTAGGGACTGGATGTATAAAAATGCCTTAAGACAAAGTCTGTGTCTTTGGAGGTCTCAGTCCAGTAAAAGAGGAGAGCAGACAAACTGACATATAATTACAAGCTACTTTGATTACATATAAATACATCTTAGAGAAACAACAAAGAAGGTAAACTTGATGGTGGTATAGCCGCTAAGTCATGTCCAACTCTTTGCTACCCCATGAACTGTAGCCTGCCAGATGCCTCTGTCCACCAGCTTTTCCAGACAAAAATATCAGAGTGGGTTGCATTTCCTTCTCCAAATTAAGGGGATGAGGGGCAGAGTTTAGGGTGGGGCTGGCAACATGCTTTTGGTTAAAGCTGCAACCAGAGTGGTATTTGTTGGATGTCTTCAGTCTCATAATGGACTATGTAATAAGTATTTTGAAAAACAGTAAGAGTTGTCTCATCTTTCTTAATTTTACTAACACAACTAATCACTTGTTTTGAAAGAGACAGAAACATGAGTCACCTGGATAAGATCCACTGAGTGGACATTCCCAAAACACCAGCCACTTTGCATCTACTTATTAAAAAAAAAAATAGCTTCCAAATTCTAAGATAAAAGACATTTAAACAGAGCCAACTTCAGAAGACATAAGGAGGAAGCAGTGCCCAGTGCCTCTCTCTTCCTGAGCAGGAGGCAGCTCTCTAGACCCATGACTCACTTCAAGGGTGAGAGCTTTCTGGCCAAGGTGCTCGCATGAGGACATGGGAATGAAGGATGTTGGGACCCCTTGGCTTCCCTCCCTGCTGTGACAAGTTATCCTCTTGAACTTACTGCATTTAAAGATGTTCTTTCTTATCTTCTGTAGAACATTTTACAACAGCCAAAGAGAAAATGTCTTTGACTCCACATTCATCAGTAGCTTGCTTATATGGAAAGTTGTGTTTTATGAAAGGTGACTCATGTGTTTATGTAAGGATATCTAAGTTTTCATTCTGTGCAATGTGGCAGCGAATGATAAATCCGTTGAATAAATATGTTTTTGCATTTCTACACATGTAACACATAGAGTTGTGACTGAGTTAGTAATTTACATGTTCAGATGTTTCATCTTTCCAAGGAACTGACTTCCTGAGCTGGGACTCTGCTGAAATCTGCTGAGCCAAATTTTCCCAGTGCCAAAGTTACTCCCTCATAGGGTGAGACCCATTTGGAAGTTGCATTAACATTTTTGCAGGCTTCCAGGCAGTGACTGTTTCAAGAAGGGCTCAAAGCTACATTAGAAAAGTTAATACATCTTGAAATAGGGATATTTTTTGACTTAAAAAGAAAACATATACTGAGTTTTTTAAATGATGAACTGGAAATTCTCCTTTAAAAAAAGAAAGAGAGATATGCTAAATTTTCCTAGTATGGATAAGATATTTGTGTGATTACCGAACTGGGCAAGCTAACTGAAGAAGTGAGAAAAGAGGGGATGGGAGAAAAATTAAAACTCTTTCTATTCTAATTTAATTGCTTTCAAACTTAAATATCACTTTTAAAAACAAGCAAATTTCCTCATATTTTTAAGTCACTCATTCTGTTCCTACAGGACTTAACCTTGAAATCAACGAAAAGTAATATGAAATAATGCAAATATGCGTAACAGTTTTTCAGCAATTTCTGGGTCAAATTCCATTTTTACCACTTATCAACTATATGCTTTCAGGGAAATTTCTTAACCTGTCTTGGATTTCAGCTTCTAAGCTAGTAAAATAGAAGTTGTCTTTAGTAACACAATAGGTATAAAGATTAGTATTATTAACTAAATAGTCAATAAACAGAAGTTATTTTGGCATATTTACCCTGAGAAATGGAGTACAGTGGCATATTTTAAACTAATTATAAAAATTGAATCAGTTCTAATGAGATGGATGAAACTGGAGCCGATTATACAGAGTGAAGTAAGCCAGAAAGAAAAACACAAATACAGTATACTGACACATATATATATGGAATTTAGAAGATAGTAATGATGACCCTGTATGCTGTCTCTTATACACATCTCTGTTATTTTCTGTATGTTAAAGGGCATTTTTGGCAAGGCAATCAATTACCGCTCAGCATAACCTGTCTTGGATTTCAGCTTCTAAGCTAGTAAAATAGAAGTTGTCTTTAGTAACACAATAGGTATAAAGATTAGTATTATTAACTAAATAGTCAATAAACAGAAGTTATTTTGGCATATTTACCCTGAGAAATGGAGTACAGTGGCATATTTTAAACTAATTGTAAAAATTGAATCAGTTCTAATGAGATGGATGAAACTGGAGCCGATTATACAGAGTGAAGTAAGCCAGAAAGAAAAACACAAATACAGTATACTGACACATATATATATGGAATTTAGAAGATAGTAATGATGACCCTGTATGTGAGACAACAAAAGAGACACAGATGTATAGAATGGACTTTTGGCCTCTGAGGGAGAGGGAGAGGGTGGGATAATTTGGGAGAACAGCATTGAAACATGTATACTATCATGTAAGAAACGAAGTGCCAGTCTATGTTCGATACAGGATACAGGATGCTTGGGGCTGGTGCACGGGGATGATCCAGAGAGATGATATGGGGTGGGAGGTGGGAGGTGGATTCAGGATTGGGAGCTCGTATACACCCGTGGCGGATTCATGTCAATGTATGGAAAAACCAATACAGTATTGTAAAGTAGAATAAAGTAAAAATAAAATTTAAAAAAATAAAGTAAAAAATACAATAAAATAAAAATAGTTGCCTGTGCCAAAACAAAATAAAACTCAAGCATCTGAAACCCACCAGGGACTGAGTTGTATTAAATAGCTTTGGGTTTATCCTTTTAAGCATTCAAACTTTAAAAATTTATTGTTATTTTAAATCTAAATCTTTCTAAAAATATTTTTTACACTTTGGTTTTTCATAAGCAGAAGATATTCAATATGATATAACATTTTTTTTGTCTTTTCCATGGGGATGGTCTTGATCACTGTCTCCTGTACAATGTCATGAACCTCATTCCATAGTTCCTCAGGCACTCTATCTATCAGATCTAGGTCCTTAAATCTATTTCTCACTTCCGCTGTATAATCATAAATGAAGAAGGCTTTCTTATCTCTTCTTGCTATTTTTTGGAACTCTGCATTCAGATACTTATATCTTTCCTTTTCTCCTTTGCTTTTCACCTCTCTTCTTTTCACAGCTATTTGTAAGGCCTCCTCAGACAGCCATTTGCTTTTTTGCATTTCTGTTCCATGGGGATGGTCTTAATCCCTACTCCTGTACAATGTCACAAACCTCATTCCATAGTGCATCAGGCACTCTATCTATCAGATCTAGGCCCTTAAATCTATTTCTCACTTCCACTGTATAATCATAAGGGATTTGATTTAGGTCATACCTGAATGGTCTAGTGGTTTTCCCTACTTTTTTCAATTTCAGTCTGAATTTGGTAATAAGGAGTTCATGGTCTGAGCCACAGTCAACTCCTGGTCTTGTTTTTGTTGACTGTATAGAGCTTCTCCATCTTTGGATGCATAGAATATAATCAATCTGATTTCGGTGTTGACAATCTGGTGGTGTCCATGTGTAAAGTCTTCTCTTGTGTTGTTGGAAGAGGGTGTTTGCAATGACCAGTGCATTTTCTTTGCAAAACTCTATTAGTCTTTGCCCTGCTTCATTCTGCATTCCAAATTTGCCTGTTACTCCAGGTGTTTCTTGATTTCCTACTTTAGCATTCCAGTCCCCTATAATGAAAAGGACATCTTTTTTGGGTGTTAGTTCTAAAAGGTCTTGTAGGTCTTCATAAAACCGTTCAACTTTAGACACTGGACCTGCACAATTCCAATAATACTTACAAAACTATCAGCCCAATACTGTTTAGAGGTGGCAGCAGTAAGTTGGCATCAGGCATCCTAAGTGCTGATCACGCTGCTGCCATTAATTCTCCAAACTGACCTCACTGATCATTATTTTCCTCATCTGAAAATGGAAAGAATCCTGCTTGCCTGCTTTTCCTCTGTTTAGGGGTCACTATTAGCTTCCATAGACAGTTCTTTAATGACATCTATATACAAGGTAACCAGGTGGACTTAAACTCATTGGTCTTTAACCATGACCCTGTAGCAGAGGGTCCTCATATTACACATGGGGAGTCTGAGACTTAAGTCTATTGAATCATCAAGACTTGTTCACTTTGCTAGTAAACAACAGAGATTGAATTACAATACAGACCTTTTGAATCAAGTCCAGTCTTTTTTTGTTATCACGTAAGAATAATTGGGAGAACTTAAGACAAAATAAAGGGCCATAGGGGAATATGTGTTAACAATACAGTCACTTTGGATATGGAAAACTTTCTATCTCAAATATTTTAATTAAAGTCTTGTTTGTTTTCTGAATGAGGAGATGTACAAATTCTGTTTACTGAAGAATCTTCTGTGTCCTTAAGAGTTTTTTTCATGTGTCTCCATTTCCTCTCCCATCATCACTACCAAACTGAGATGCTGATTGTTTTCTAAAAAACTTGGACTAAGTAAGAATCAGATTGCAAGTCAGTCCCAATAACACCCACAAGATAAAAGATAAATATACAAAATAATCTAGAGTGTGTAAACAGGCATTCACAGAGCTCTTATCATAAACTTGGCATTGTGTTCTGTGATTTTATATTTGTCAGTTCATAAAATGATAAAATTCTTATCTTTCTGATAAGAAACCTGAAGCTTTGACAGTGTTACTCGGTTTATACAAATTCACACAGATAGGTCTTTTAATTTGCTTTAATTTGCTTATGTCATTCTTTCTATGTGATTTTTTCCAAGTGAGGTGGAAACCAGGGATAATCAAATTAAAATTCCTATAGTTACAGTGTAAGACTTACGGTTCTATTGCTAGGGAATTTTCCAAAAAAGGGAATGTGTAGGAATTTCAAGGTGGCAGATAGGGGAGCAGGCTTTCTTTGACTGTGCCCCATGGCATGGGGATTTTACTTCTCCAACTCAGTATAAAACCTGTGTCCCATGCAATAGAAGCATGGAGTCTTCACCATTGGACTGCCAGGGGAAGCTTCAAAGACTTTTTACTTTCCATTATGATTTATCACACGATATTAAATATGTACCCTGTGCCACACAGTGAGACCTTGTTGTTTATCCATTCTGTATATGTGTTGTGCTTAGCTGCTCGGTTGTGTCCAACTCTTGGCGACACTTTGAACTGTAGCCCACTAGGCTCCTTTGTCCATGGGATTTCCCAGGCAAGAATACTGGAGTGGGTTGCCATTTCCTTCTCCAGGGGATCTTCTTGACCTAGGGATCGAACCAGCATCTCCTGTGTCTCCTGCACTGAAGGCAGATTCCTTACCCACTGAGCTATCAAGGAAGCCTGAGACTTCTTAATCTACTGACTACTTTACTTATAAAGGATACTAGCTTTTTTCTTTTATGATTTAAAGATCATCTTCCATAGGAGAGAAGCTTCTGAATATTTTTTTAAACAAAACAAATAGCAACAAGAAACATATGTGAATAGACACACATTTGTAAGGATTGTGGAGGAAGCATCTGTGGTGCCAAGGCTAGTCTCCTTTGAAATTATTTTTTGATAACTGGCTAGACAATCCTTATCCTATTTACATAGAGCCCCTTTCCATATTGCGTGGCTTCCTCAGTCTCAGAGAAAGCTGTGCAGTACACCCAAAGCTACCCTACTTAAACAAGCCTCTGAATGTTGCTGAAATCACCCACCCCCTCTCCCAGATGATAAATGGATGCTTGGGTGAAAAGTCAACAACCTGCCTATTTTATTAAGCCTGACTATGTTGACAACACTGATCTAAGTCATTTGAAAAGTACAATGACTACCTGCATTAGGTAGTCCCTAAACTTTGACATGGAATAGTATTATATTTACATGGGAGGAAAGATAATGCATATGAAACCTAATGCAATACGGGTCTAGCCTCGATTGTTGGCTTGGAAGCTGAAGAGTGAGCAAAGGCTAAATGACCGTGAACCAAAAGAGGAAAATGGGTTCCTAAAAGGAGTGAAAATTGATCTGGACTCTCAAATTCTTGTTTTCAATTGTCATTTCCATTGGAAAACTTATTTATTGAAAGGAGCCTCCAAGTTATACGACCAGCATCTAGTAACCTCCCAATCATATTAGGAAAGCCTATCTCCTCTGAGTTTTCTGCATTTTCCCCTTCTCTTTTCCTTCCTACTGTATGCCTTCTTCCTCTCTCCTTCCGCTGCTCTCTTTCTCTTTATACTTCTTTCCCCATAACTTTCCTTATCTTCAAGGCTTTTGACATATTATATCCCTCTATGTTTTGTCTTCCTCATGATTGTTTTGTCTCCTTTTCATCATATTTCTCTTCTTCTCTGATATTGCAAAGCCAGTTATGAAGCAAAGAATGCACCAGTGAATTCAGTAGGAAAAATCCTGGGAATCCTATGGTTGGGTTGCCAAGCATCAGAGAACTTTATGGATCCTCTGCCCAAATTGTGTAAGGGAAATCTTTGACATAGAAAGGTAATGTCTACAGAATTGAAGTGTAAAAAGAGGAGGTCCTAGCACAAAGGAGTAAATTGATATTAGCTAATCTCAACTTTCACCTTGGGCTCATGCTCAGTTATTTCAAGGAAGGAAGAAAAGAATCCCCTGCATATTGATTACCTACTATGTGCCAAGACTTGTCCTGGGCACTTTCAAACATTTAATTCTCCCAAGAGCCATCAAGGTGGATATTAGTATCACCCAATTATAGATAGGGAAACTGAAGCTCAGAGAGTTTATCACCCAAGGTCATGTAGTTGACAACAGCAGAGACTAGCTTCTGTCTCTCTGCCACTGTTTCTAATATGAACTTGATTTCTACTTCCTTTCTCACAAGGACCACTACCACCAGACTGTCGACAAAGATAGCAGTTCTAACAGTTGTCTCAGCCTGGTACTGAAGCTTTGATATCCGTTTGTCATTTAAGGCAGGACCCTGAGGGCCATGCTGAGGAGAGGACAGCAATGGTCTCAGGCAGACCAGGAGGAGGCAGGGCTGAGGGCTCGATCAAACAAGTGTGGGCTGGAAGATACAGAAAGTTGGCAGGTCAGAGGCTACTTTCCAGGGAAGTCAGCTAGGCTAATAGATATCAAAAGCCCAAACAGTCAGGGTCCATAAACTCAGTGATCGCAGAAACAGGGACAATGGTTCTATTGAACAGGAGACATGAAGACAGTGAAGACCCTAGGACAGGCACTTCTTTTATTGCCTGCTGAGTGTTAGCAGCTTTGGATCCTAGGCATTAAGCAAGTTAGAAGGATCTCAGATACCCACAGGAAAATGGTGCATCTTCTGGAGCCGAAGACAGAGATGTGGAAATGACTGTGGTCAGTGCTGGAAAGGAATTAACTTTTATATTGACTGGTGTATCCAAGACTTGGAGTTTAAGATATGAACAGATGTACCTTTGGCATTGCTTACATTTCATTATGTACCTGCAGGAATCTCTAGAAACAGTGATGTTTTATGGCCTCCAGTCTCATTATTTTGTGCCCATTCCTCCACCTAGAGCCTGGCATTAAGTATTATCTGTTTATTTTATACCCTCTTCTAATCCCTATCAAAATCTTTTCTCTGATTACATTTAGTGGAGAGTAGTTATAGGAGGATAGGGCACATTTCTTTGATAGAGGCACTGACTTTGATCAGATGGAAACCCTGATAAAGTTCACTTAGAAAGACTCTGAGCAAAGAACGAGGTGAGGCAGGGCCCTCTGGATCTCCTGAATGACCAAGAAGTGAGCAAGCAGGTGGCTATTCCACCTACACATAAGGTCAGCTCTGACAGCAGTCAGTTTTTTTTCTTTTAATGTGTCCTGGAACCATTTTCTCAGAGTGACATTGACATATGTCCCCATAAATAAATTAGCAACCCTATCTCAGCTGACACGTTTGGCAGAAACAAGAAGTTCATGTGCCAGTGTGTGGGTTAATTCCCATGCCCATTCCACTGGGAAAGATCAAGTGTATCAGTGTGTGCTCATATCACTGGGAAGCAAAAAGCTTTTCTTTTTCTTGATTTTCATGGAAATACATTTTGACTTCTCTATATAAAAGGTATATGTAGAAGTTATTAAACTAACAGAAAATTAATAGAAAGACAGGAGGATGGGTAAAGCAGATATAACATTTTACAATTTATAAAATAGAAATGAAGACTTCACACAGCTTACTCCCCAGTATCTCACTGTGCAATGCAGATATTTATGTTCTTTATATTGTAACACTACCTCTGCTAAACCTCCATGGAGAATAAAAACAAAAAAAGGGTAAAGAATTTCTAGTCCTGTTCACATTGTTCCCTCTGAAAGAGTAGTGACTGCTCAAAAATGCCTTTATGCCTTTCTAGATAATCCAGTCAAAAAAGTTTGACAAGTCTTGAATGTGCTGGTTCCAATGTTAGGTATTCCATGAGGTAAGAAAACAACAACAACAACAACAAATAAGTGGACAAAATTCCTGTTCCAAATAGTTACCTGGGAGAAGAAATTATTGAAAGAAACACAGCATGTTTATCCAATAAATATTGATTGAGCATGTGAAATGGGTAAGACCCCATCAGCCTAATTTATACCCATCCTACAAATAGACAGTGCTCCTCATCTAGATAGCAGAATTTTACCACAAATGCTAGCTTAGTCCATCCAGTTAAGATATTTACAATACTGTTTGGGCATTCATTTACCTATTTTCCCATCACTTACTCTGTGTCATTTACTTTCCTAAATGCTGGGATTATGAGAGTGAAGGATATCGATGAAGTCCCTGACCTCATGGAACACACAGTGTAGAGACTCTCAGTCTTTTATTTTTTTCCTTTTATTTATATTTTATTTGAAGTATAGTTGATTTATACTCGTATCAATTTCAGGTATACATCAGAGTGATTCAGTCACACACATGCATAAATCTATTCTTTTTCAGATTCTTTTCCATTATAGGTTATTGCAAGTTATTAAGCATAGTTTTCTGTGCTATACATTAGATGTATCTGTTATATATAGTATAATTATACACAGAAGTTTGTATATGTTAATTTGAAACTCCGAAGTTATGCCTCCCACTCATCTTTCCCCTTTGGTAATTGTAAATTTGTCTTTTATGTCTGTGAGTTTCTTTCTGTTCTGTAAATGAACTCATTTGTATCATTTTCGTAGATTCTGCATACTAGCAATGTCCGATGATATTTGTCTTTCTCTGACTTACTTCATTTAGCATGGTAATCTCTAAGTCCATCCATGTTGTTGCAAATCACATTGCTTCATTCCTTTTTATGGTTGAGTAATATTATTTATTTGTATAAAATGTTCTTTTTCCATTCAGAGACCCTCAGTTTCTTCTGAAGGCAGCACAGAATTAATTTGACAGTGACCGAATGTATCTAGTGTAATGAGAATAGTGCTTTTCTTCCTGATAAGAGTTGACATAAGCTCAAGAACTCCTGGGCTAGGAATTAGAACAGCTTTTAAATAATTTATCCTTTGAGCATAGTCAATGCAACATCTCTGTGCCTATGTTTTGAGTGCAAAATGAGTCGTAGATATTCAAGAACTATTTTCAATAATGTGAAAGTCACTAACCTCATATAGCTATTGAAAGTAAATTAAATTACACTAATATAATTTAAAATTGGGAACACATGTACACCCGTGGCAGATTCATGTTGATATATGGCAAACCAATACAATATTGTAATTAGCCTCCAATTAAAAGAAATAAATTTAAATTTAAAAAATTTTAAAAAAGAAAAAAATAAAATTTACATTCTCGATCACATTAGCCCATTTCGAGTGCTTATAGTCATCTGTGACTAATGGTTATCATGTTGAACAGTTCAAAACAAAATATTTTCATCACCACAGAAAGTTCTGTTGGACAGCACTGCTTTGGAAGACTTCTGGTGTTAATACCAACAATGCTTGTTTGTTTTGGGGATGTTTGGCTACAGAATTCAATATGTAGCTCTCTACTATGAAGTTTTACATCCTCTTCCTGTACATGAATTACTTGGCATTACTAGGCAACTCATATAAATATTTATGTTTTCTTAAACATAACTGCTCGCTTATTTGTGGTTTTGCTGTTTGTGATTTCATTTAGTCATGGTCAACTGCGGTCTGAAAATGTTAAATAAAAATTTTAGAAATAATTTGTAAGTTTTAAATTACATGGTGTTCTGTGTAGTGTGATGAAATCTCACATGATCCTACTCTGTTTCCTTCTGGACATGAACCATCCATTGCCCAACATGTCCTCCCATTGGTCACTAGTAACCCTTTCGATAATCAGATTGGCTGCCGTAGTATTGTATGCTTGTGACCAACTAATCCTTATTTTATTCAATGGACCCAATCTACAGAAGTATTGATCTGCCAAAGAAAACTGCCAAAGAGATGCCTTAAAGTGCTCCAAGAGAAAAGTGAAAGTTTTCTGAATTGACATGAAAAGGAAAGAAAATCACACACTAAGTTTGTTAAGATCTATGGTAAGAACAAATCTTATACCTATGAAACTGTAAAGAAAAAAAAGACATTTGCAGTGATTTTGTTGTGGAACTCAAACTGCAAATGTGGCCACAATGGGTGATAACTGCTTAGTTAGAATGGAAAAGGCATTACATTTAGATAATATATTTCGGGAGTGCAAATTTGGTGGTAGTTTGAACACTCTTTGGCATTGTCTGTCTTTGAGATTGAAATGAAAACTGACCTTTTCCAGTCCTGTGGCCACTGCTGAGTTTTCCAAATTTGCTGGCATATTGAGTGTGGCACTTTCACAGCATCTTCTTTTAGTATTTGAAATAGCTTACTCCATCTATCTGCTATGAAGTGATAGGACCAGATACCATAATATTCATTTCTTGAATGCTGAGTTTTAAACTGGCTTTTTCACTCTCCTATTTAACTTTCATCAGGAGGCTCTTTAGTTCCTCTTTGCTTTGCCATAAGTGTGGTGTCATCTGCATATCTGAGATTATTGATAATTCTCCCTGCAATCTTGATTCTGACTTGTGTTCCATCCAGTTGGCATTTCACATGTTGTACTCTGCATATAAGTTACAGAAGCAAGGTAACAATATACAGCCTCAAGCATTATTTTGCTAGCATGTAAGATGAGTGCAATTGTGTGATAGTTTGATCATTCTTTAGCACTGCCTTTATTTGGGACTGAAATGAAAACTGACCTCATTCAGTGGAAGCAATCCTCAAAATTCTCCAAGCCAGGCTTCAACAGTATGTGAACCGAGAACTTCCAGATGTTCAAACTGGATTTAGAAAAGGTAGAGGAATCAGAGATCAAATTGCCAACACCCACTGGACCACAGAAAAAGCAAAAGAATTCGAAAAAAGCATCTACTTCTGTTTCATTGACTACACTAAAGCCTTTGACTGTGTGGATCACCACAAACTGTTAAAAATTCTTTGAGACTGGAACGCCAGACCACCTTACCTGCTTCCTGAGGAAACTGTTTGCACGTCAAGAAGCAACAGTTAGAACCAAACATGGAACTATGGACTGATTCCATATTGGGAAATGAGTACATTGTGGCATCAGCTCCAATACTTTGTCCATTTGACACAAAGAACTTAGTCATTGGAAAAGACTCTGATGCTGCAAAAGATTGAAGGCAGGAGGAGAAGGGGATGACACAGGATGAGATGCTTGGATGGTATCACTGACTCAAGGACATGAGTTTGAGCAAGCTCTAGAAGATGGTGAAGTTCAGGGAAGCCTGACATGCTGCAGTCCATGGGGTTGCAAAGAGTCAGACATGACTGAACTGAATTGAACTGATATTTTGGGAGAGAGAGAGAGAGACTACATTCATATATCTCTTATTATAGTATATTTAATAATTGTTCTATTTTATTATTAGCTATTACTAGTAATATCATACTGTGCCTAATTTACAAAATAAACTTTTATCATAGGTATACAGGAAAGTAATAGTATATGTGGGGTTTGGTACTATCTGTGCTTTCAGAAATCCACCGAAATTCTGAAATATATCCCCCATGGATAAGAAGGGACTGCTGTATGTCTTTACCCCCTACTAGTGGAAGTTCTTGAAGATAAGGACCACAGACTATTCCTCTATATCCTAAATGCTCAGTACAGTGATCTGCAGACAGTAGGACCTACCTCAATCAATATTTGTGTTATTGGTGCAGAGGATAATTTCTATATTCAATTGCACCTAAACAAACTGTGAGCTCTGCCTCTAAGCAGCAGAAGGCACTTGTACTACAGAAAAGTCCTGAGGGACAGATCACAAGTTTGGACTTTTGCACGCTGAGTTTGATCTCAAAGGCTATTTCTGCTCATCAAGCCATCTGGAGATAGTGTGGGTGCCAGGCGTCATGCCTGTGCAATGATGTATCTCATCCCTTGGTATTTAAATGATGTCTTGGCATGGGGCACTGGTGTCCACAGTCAGCCGTGGGCACAAAATAAAGTTCTGACTCCTAGTCATGGCCTGCAAACTTGATTTCTTCAGTTCAACTTAGCTATCTCCTGGGACCAGTCACACATCCACTTCTTTAGTTGTGAGTTTTCTCACTCTGGGTCTCCAAGAGTAAAATCACCAAAGTTTATAATAGCAAGAAGAAATTAAGGTTCTAGGGGATGGGTCATATCCAAATTCAATCCATAAGAAACTAAAAAATGACATATGCTCTGGATGATCACATCTGCTCTGGAGGATGAATTATTTTAAGTTAAGTAGACTTCAGTATTATTCAGTTGCATCAAGATCCAACTGCCAAGAGAAACAATATTGGAGTCACTTAATGTTTCATGTGATAAAATTGTCTTCTTCTTGCCATTGCTTCTTCCCTTATTGAGGTCCATTTTCTCAGTCCTCTTGTCTGCTTGAATTTGCATCAAAAGAACCTGTGCCATTTTGCCCACAGTGTTAGCTTTGGACATTTGAGAGAGAAAATCTTTAAAAATAGGTCAGTATTTGCAGCACATAAGTTTTATTTTTGTCTTCTTCCTTGACATAAACTGAGCAAGGTAATTCTATTAATAAAGACTCTGTAGACCCCAAAGCATAAGTGATTATTGAAAGTCCCATTGTGAAATGGTGGTAGAATCAGGACCACAAACCAATGTGGTACTTGAAACAATGTTAGAAGAGAAATTTCATGGTAAGATTTCAGAGATACCGGAAAGGATATCTACCTAACAATACCAGAAATATGTGGGCAAAGATGGGGAGTATTAAAAGAAGTTCACTGGCCTCTATATGTTTACAATTCCAATTTGGAGTGGTTTTGAAAAAATAAAATGTCAGAGTAATGTGGATAATAAGAAAAATCAATATATAGGTAATAAATGATTACTAAGCTCAGGGGAGGACAAGTGTTATCACAGGTGAATTATTATTGATTGGCAGGAATGAAATAAAAAGTAGAGATTCATTTTCCATTTGAAGAGAAAGTAAAAGTAAGAAAAGTACATAGAGACTGGAAATCCTATGCTCACTTAGGGATCTTCCCATGTGGTGCTGGTGGTAAAGAACTTGGCTGCCAGTGCAGGAAAAATAACAGACTTGGGTTTGATCTCTAAGTCAGGAAGATTCCCTGGAGGACAGCATGGTCACTCTCTCCAGTATTCTTGCTTGGACAATCCCTTGGACAGAGGAGCCTGGCAGGCTACCGTCCATAGGGTCGCAAAGACTCGACATGACTGCAGCAACTTAGCACACACGCTTGCATGCTCACTTAGTCACTGCAGAACATGAAGAAATAAAACATGAAAGGCAGACTGAATCTAGATTTTGAAAGTATTTGAATTCCCGGCTAAGAACTTTTGTCTTTATCCTGTGCAATTAAGAGGCACTTTTTCAAAGAATATTTCAATTCCAACCTGCCCTTCTGGCCTTATAATATCAGGCTTATTTGCAATTCCTGCCTTTGTTTTTTGATACTATTCACACCTTCACTTTAATTATTTTTCATATCAATTCTAATGAGTTTCAAAGTTCAGCTCACATTCCACCTATTCCAGGAAAGCTGCTTCAATTTATGCAGCAATTATACATAATTCCAAAACCTTCCCCTTACATGTTTGATCATATATGTTTTCATAATGTTATCTGTTATGCCTAACCACATAACTGTATTACAGTACATTATAAGCTCTGTTAAAATATAAACTCCTTAGGGTCAATCTTTGTTTGTATCTCTGTTCTTTCAATGTACAGGCTGGAGTTCATAATAGAATTGTGTTGACCTAAACTGAGGAAAGGCAATTTTTAAGAGGGAGGCATTGCATTTATACTGGTAAACTTATTGAGGTATAACTCTAGTAACTCCAAAAAAAAAAAAAAAAACTCACAAAACCACCAAGCTCTAAATTAATCATTGTATAGTTCCTGTTATTCAATTTCTGCTTTAGGAATGATGGAAGCAATAGAATACATGATAGACTATAACACACTTTATTCTTAAAACTACTTCTACAAAGAAAGCTAAATATTTCTTGAGACATTTCAAAGACATTCTCTTAAGACACAGAATCTAATTTTGTGAATACAGAGTTTGTAAAATCATTATTAGCTTTGGCAAAAAGTGCCTAAACTTTTGAAAAATTATTTATTCAACATGTATTGAAATCCTAATATGTGGGGATGTTGGACTAGTGTGAAGATATACCACAAAGACTTTAGAAAGTCTCTAGAACCTGCAGAGTCTAGGCTCTTGTTCCAACTGCCTCTTGTACATCATTAATTTTAATGAGTTACTGCAATATATAAAATTTCCTTCCTTAAAGATCATTAATGAGGTTATTGTCTTTTTCATTTTTTCTGAAGTCTAGCACATAAGAAGTTCGTAACCAACAAAAGTTTGTTAACTCAACTGTCAAGTACCAGGCATTTTACTTCACATCCTTCCAATTAATAACAGATAACACAATTCAAGCAAAGTGAAGTCGCTCAGTCGTGTCTGACTCTTTGGGACCCCATGGACACCAGGCTTCTCCGTCCATGGGATTTTCTAGGCAAAGTACTGGAGTGGGTTGCCTTTTCCTTCTCCAGGGAACTTCCTGACCCAGGGATCGAACCAAGGTCTCCCGCATTGTAGACAGAAGCTTTTTCCATCTGAGTCACTTCTAGGTTCTCCAAGACAAATTAATTGCCCAGGACATTCACGCAGATACATTATAAAGATGGAAAGACCTGGGTACTAAAGAGCCAAGTATTCACACAGCATTGCTTCTATAGATTAGATAGATTAGACACTGTTAATAGAACTGAGAACCTTTCAAAGCATTACTATTTGGAAGTGAGACGTTGGACAACTTTGCTCAGTAAGAGAAAACAGCTTTTGGAATATCATTGTGTGAAAACAAGGAAACTACACCCCCTAAATTGAATGATTGCTCCTACGTATCTGCTCATAACACAGAAGAGAGACAGGAGATTTTTTAGTCCTTTTATTACTGTGAGAAATCAAGCCTCAGGGCACCCAGAGGTGAGGTCCACCCCTCTGGGTGAGGTGTTGAAACTCAGTGACCAAATGAAGTCAGTGTATGTCCTGGTGATATAATTTTTAGCAAACCTCTTCCTCAGCTCATCCAACCGCAGGCTGAAGGTTTTTATTATCCCTCCAACATTTGCTTCCACTCCCTGACATTTTTCTTGTTGCCTGTGATTTTACAAAGCATCGACTTTTCACAAGTGAAAACTGATTTTGTCCAAACAGATGCTTGTTTCTATATTTTGCATTCTGGAAAAAAAAATATGGATATGATTTAGTTGGGGAGAGGGCTAGAGAGAGATGGGGAATGAAATCACTGGTGGAGACACAGCTTGGGCTGGAATTAGAAGCCAAGTGAGAGCTGTAAGGGGGGGGGAAGGGGGTCTCCAAAGAAAATTTGTTGTATAATAAAATGCTCATTGAAAATATTCTGAAAAAGATTCCTAACAAAATTCACACATATCTTTGGCTAGATAATAAAACAGCTTCTCTCTTAAGTTTCTGTGAGAATCTGTTGTAAGCTAGATTTGGACAAGTTATTCCAAATGAGTCAATCAAGTCCTCAATCAGCTCCCCAATCAGCAATCATCTACTGAGCATCCTTTCTCAACCTGATCACTTGTTAGGCATGAATCAGGGGAATCAAGAGAAAAGCAAACAAACAAACAGAACAAATAAACACATCTTAGATGATATCCGGGAGATGCTCATTGTAGAGGTGGGAAACAGGGATAGTAAGCATACCGTAGGCATGAGCCAGAGCAGACAGTATGGAAAGATCCCAGCTACTATTTCTCTGGAGGCACAACTGGCCTGTTGTTCCATAGGTCAATCTTAAGGTTTCTCAGAACTGGAGAGAAAGAGTGGTACCTGATGTCCCATCTGCCCTACAGGCGTCAGAGGTAGTGAGGCCACTACCCCTAGGTGATCTTGCTGGTCTGAGAGGTACCTCACTGTCCTTTGTGCTGAGCCAGCATATGGGAACTGTGTGTACCCCATCCCCAGCACCCTGAATTCTGAAGGTAGATTTCGTCTCCGCAACTAGGGTTGCTGGTACAAATTTTAGGGGCAAAATAGCTTCTTAGCGGAAAGTTCGATCTACTCAATCAAGTACTACAAGAATAGGAGCATCTTACCTTTTGATGTGGTAAGAGCATCTCTTGGATAGCATCTCAGCATTTTACTCCACCTACTACACCTGTCCCCAGGCCAGGGTGCTGACTAAGAGATTCCAGCTTTCTTCCCAGACACAGGTTACTCACAGCAATGAGTTCTCTGTTCACCCCATTTCCCTGCAGCATCCAAGGAAAATATCATTACATGTGCAAAAGGCATTCCATGACTGGTGTACACTCAACATCACCCAGATGTAATTGGAATGTCTCCTTTCTAATCTGATTTGGCTTCTGATAACTGCTTCCACTTATAGTGAACTGCAGAGTTCACTACTGAGGACTTTGCATTCTACATCAAAGTTAATTATTACTTCTATAGTTCAATTAGCAAAAAGATGGCACCAACAAATTTAACAATAGCATACTTGTTTCAAAGCTACCAAGGGACAAAGACTTATGATATTGTAGCAATTTCCCCCCCTCTTTTGTGTTTTCATGCCTCTTTTATTAAGCAGGCAGATCATTTTTAATTTTAAAATGAAGGTGCTTCAAATTATGAGTGTTAGATCTATGGAAGGCTTACCAAACTAATTTTTCAACTTAGAATGAAGACACTGAGGTCCCAAATCTGTACTTTGCCTAAATGATACCAGTATGTTAAAGAACCAGCTTTCAAACTAATGTCTTTAGGGTCTAGTACTAATGTTTCCACTTCTTTTTAAGTTCTGGATGCAGAAAAGAGAAGTTAACAAATTCAGAACTGAAGTTACTAGGAGTAACTCCTGAGTGCAAGGCATTTTATGCAATTTAATATCTTACACTGGCAACCAAGGCCCTGATCTCTCCTCTGACACCAACTATCTATGCGACATTGGGCCGTGGTTCCCCATGAACTTTTTTTTCCCTTAATTAATTTATTTATTTTAATTGGAGGCTAATTACTTTACAATATTGTAGTGGTTTTGCATACACTGACAGGAATCAGCCATGGGTGTACATGTGTTCCCCATCCTAAACCCCCCTCTCACCTCCCTCCCCACCCCACCGCTCAGGGTCATCCCAGTGTACCAGCCCTGAGCACCCTGTCTCATGCATTGAATCAGGACTGGCAATCTGTTTCACATATGATAATATACATGTTTCAGTGCTATTCTCTCAAATCATTCCACCCTCGCCTTCTTTCACGGAGTCCAAAAGTCTATTCTTTACGTCTGTGTCTCTTTTGCGGTCTCACATATAGGGTCATTGTTATCATCTTTCTAAATTCTATATATATGCTTTAGTACACTGTATTGGTGTTTTTCTTTCTGACTTACTTCACCCTGTATAATAGGCTCCAGTTTCATCCACCTCATTAGAACTGATCCAAATGCATTCTTTTTAATGGCTGAGTAATATGCCACCTGACCTGCCTCTTGAGAAATTTATATGCAGGTCAGGAAGTAACAGTTAGAACTGGACATGGAACAACAGACTGGTTCCAAATAGGAAAAAGAGTACGTCAAGGCTGTTTATTTACTCTGCTTATTTAACTTATATGCAGAGTAAATCATGAGAAGCTCTGGGCTGGAAGAAGCACAAGATAGAATCAAGATTGTTGGGAGAAATATTAATAACCTTAGATATGCAGAGGTTTAACTTTCAGTTTAGTTCAGTTCAGTCACTCAGTCATGTCTGACTATTTGTGACCCCATGAATCATTGGTCAGTCTCTAAATTGTGTCCAAATCGTTACCACCCCATGGACTGCAGCATACCAGGCTTCCCTGTCCTTCACTATCTCCTGGAGTTTTCTAAAACTCATGCCCATTGAGTTGGTAATGCCAACCAACCATCTCATGCTCTGTTATCCCCTTCTCCTCCTGCCCTCAATCTTTCCCAGAACCAGGGTCTTTTTCAATGAGTGGGCTCTTCACATCAGGTGGCCAAACTATTGGAGCATCAGCATCAGTATTTCCAATGAATAGTCAGGATTGATTTCCTTTAAGATTGACTGCTATGATCTCCTTGCTGTCCGAAGGACTCTTAAGAGTCTTCTCCAGCACTTTCAGTTTAGTTCAGTTAGTCACTCAGTCATGTCTGACTATTTGTGACCCCATGAATCATTGGTCAGTCTCTAAATTGTGTCCAAATCGTTACCACCCCATGGACTGCAGCATACCAGGCTTCCCTGTCCTTCACTATCTCCTGGAGTTTTCTAAAACTCATGCCCATTGAGTTGGTAATGCCAACCAACCATCTCATGCTCTGTTATCCCCTTCTCCTCCTGCCCTCAATCTTTCCCAGAACCAGGGTCTTTTTCAATGAGTGGGCTCTTCACATCAGGTGGCCAAACTATTGGAGCATCAGCATCAGTATTTCCAATGAATAGTCAGGATTGATTTCCTTTAAGATTGACTGCTATGATCTCCTTGCTGTCCGAAGGACTCTTAAGAGTCTTCTCCAGCATGACAAGTTGAAATTGTCAGTTCTGTGTTCAGCCTTCTGTGTTTAAATTGGGTTTGGAAAGTTTTCCAGGTGGCACTGGTGGTACAGAATCTGCCTGCCAATACAAGAGATGAAAGAGACACCATTTCAACCCCTGGGCCTGGAAGATTTCCTGGAGTAGGGAAAAGTAACCCACTCAGGTATTCTTGCCCAGAAAATACCATGGACAGAGGAACCTTGCAGGCTACAGTCCATGGGAATACAAAGAGTCAGACATGACTGAATAACTGAGCACACATAACTTGGTTGTATCACAGAAATAAATGTTTAATTTAATAGTAAACTGTCTGTTAAAGTAGCACATCACATAATCAAATTAGAAAAAAAAAGGCATAAGAATATCTCAACAAACACATTAAAATATTTAGTAGCATTTGATATCTGTATCTATCTATCTCTATATATCTATATAAAACCCTATTAAACAATAAACAGAATGAAACTTTCTGATTCTGATCACAAATCTAATGTGTGGATTCTTTGTGCACACCAAGTAATTCTCAGTCACCAGGAGAAATATCAATAACTTCAGATATACAGATGACACCACTCTTAAGGCAGAAAGTAAAGAGGAACTAAAAAGCCTCTTGATGAAAGTGGAGAGTAAAAAAGTTGGATTAAAGCTCAACATTCAGAAAATGAAGATCATGGCATCCGGTCCCATCACTTCATGGGAAATAGAT
>SJYC01077714.1:0-17785 GCA_006408675.1 Madoqua kirkii | reverse complement strand
GTATATATATAGCTTGTATGTGGAATCTAAAAATTAAAATGAATGAAAATTGAATGAATACAACAAAATAGAAATAAATTTACAAAACAAAGTCATAGTTACGATACAAAGAGGGCAGGGGGAGGAGCATGATAGGGTAGGAGATTAACAGACACAAACTACTATGAACTACTATAGGTAAAATGAATAAGCTAAAGGATATGCGGGCTTCCCAGGTGGCGCTAGTGGTTCAGCTGAGTTGATCAGTTAGGTCCCGCACGTTGCGACCCCATGGACTGCAGCACTCTGGCTTCCCAGTCCACCACCAACTCCTGGACCTTGCTCAAATTCATGCTCATCAAGTCAGTGACACCACCCAACCATCTCATCCTCTGTCATTCCCTTCCTCTCCTGCTTTCAATCTTTCCCAGCCTCAGGGTCTTTTCAAATGAGTCGGTTCTTTGCATCAGGTGGCCAAAGTCTTGGAGCTTCAGCTTTAGCATCAGTCCTTCCAATGAACATTCAGGACTGATGTTCTTTAGGATGGACTGGTTAGATATCCTTGCAGTCCAACGGACTCTCAAGAGTCTTCTCCAACATCATAGTTCAAAAGCATCAGTTCTTTGGCACTCAACTTTCTTTATATTCCAACTCACATATTCATACATGACTACTGGAAAAGCTAGCTTTGACTAGACAGAACTTCATTGGCAAAGTAATGTCTCTGCTTTTCAATATACTGTATAGGTTGGTCATAACTTTTCTTCCAAGGAGCAAGCATCATTTAATTTCATGGCTGCAGCCACCATCTCACCATCTGCAGTGATTTTGGAGCCCAAGACATAATCTGTCACCGTTTTCATTATTTCCCCATCTATTTGCCATGAAGTGATGGGACCAGATGCCGTGATCTTAGATATTTGGATGTTGAGTTTTAAGCCAGCTTTTTCACTCTCCTCTTTCATTTTCATCAAGAGGCTCTTTACTTTTTCTTTGCTTTCTGCCATAAGGGTTGTGTCATCTGCATATCTGACATTATTGATATTTCTCCAGGCAATCTTGGTTCCAGCTTGTGCTTCATCCAGTCCAGCATTTTGCAAGATGTACTCTGCCTATGAGTTAAATAAGCAAGATGATAATATACAGCATTGAAGTATTCCTTTCCTGATTTGGATCCAGTCTGTTCCATGTACGATTCTAACTGTTGCTTCCTGATCTGCATACAGATTTCCTAGGAGGCAGGTAAGGTAGTCCAGTATTCCCTCTCTTTAAGAACTTTCTACAGCTTTTTGTGGTCCACACAATTAAAGGTTTTGGAATAGTCAATAAAGCAGAAATAGATGTTTTTCTGGAACACTCTTGTTTTTTCAGTGATCCAGTGGATGTTGGCAATTTGATCTCTGGTTCCTCTGCCTTTTCTAAATCCAGCATAAACATCTGGAAGTTCTTGGTTCACATATTGCTGAAGGCTGGCTTGGAGAATTTTGAGCATTACTTTACTAGCATGTGAGATGAGTGCAATTGTGTGGTATGTAGTTTGAGCATTCTTTGGCATTGCCTTTCTTTGGGATTGGAATGAAAACTGACCTTTTCCAGTTCTGTGGCTACTGCTGAGCTTTCCAAATTTGCTGGCATATTTAATGTAACACTTTCACAGCATCATCTTTTAGGATTTGAAATAGCTCAACTGAAATTCCATCACCTCCACTAGCTTTGTTCATAGGGATGCTTTCTAAAGCCCACTTGACTTCACACTCCAGGGTGTCTGGCTCTAGGTGAACAATCACACCACTGTGACTATCTAGGTCCATTAAGATTTTTTTTTTATAGTTCTATGTATTCTTGCCACCTCTTCTTAATATGTTCTGCTTCTGTTAGGTCCATACAATTTCTGTCCTTTATTGTGTCCATCTTTGAGTGAAATGTTCCCTTGGCATCTTTAATTTTCTTGAAGATATCTCCAGTCTTTCCCATTCTATTGGTTTCCTCTATTGCTTTGCATTGAATATAACAAAACAGAAACAAATTCACAGATTAAACTCATAGTTACAGTAGGAAGAGAGAAGTGGGAGTAGCATGATAGGGTAGGAGATTAACAGATAAATGAATTAGCTGTAAGTATATATGGGCTTCCCAGATGATGCTAGTGGTACAGAACCCAAATGCCAATGCAGGAGACAGAAGAAAGGGGGTTGGATCCCTGACCTTTGGCTTGGGAAGTTCCCTTGGAGTAGGGAATGACTAAACACCCAAGTATATCTGACTGAAGAATCCCATAGACAGAGGAGACTGGTGGGCTATAGTCCATAGTGTGATAAAGAGTCAGATATGACTGAGTGACTTTACACACACATAAGGATATATTGTCTAGCACAGGAAATTACAGCCATTATTTTATAAGAACTTTAAAAGGAATATAATCTATAAAAATATTGAATATTTTATACACCTGAAACTAACATAAAATTGCAAGTCAACTATACTTCAGTTTAAGAAGTACATGACCTGGATTCACTCCATATCAGTTCATAAAAATCATCTTCATTCTTTTTATAATAACTGAATAATACTTCACAGTATAGGTGCTCCATAGTTCTTCTTTCCAGGCTACTTTTTAAATATACCTGTGGGCCCTTTCAATGTATAGATTCAGGTCTTCGATTTTGAAAACTTTCCTTGGGTTATACATTGAAATAATAATGCTATAATATTGTTCTGCTTTATTATTATTTTTTTAGAGACTCTAAGTATGTCACCATCATCCTTTTTTGCCTGTCCTTAATCTTTACCACTTTTAAAAATTTCTTTCCCTTTTTTTTAGATCCATTTCATTCTTCTTTTTCTTCTTCTTTTTTTTTGACTTTCTTCAATGACTTATGATTATTTTAAAATATTCTTTTGGCTATATTAGTGTTTGGAAATTTTGTAAGTTAGTCTATTTGTGGTTTAAATTTTTCCTTCCATTTCTTTCCTGAGTTCAAACAACCATTTTTGTTTGTTTGTTTGCTTGTCGTTTGTTTCTTCTCAGCTTTTTTTGTTGGCTGATATCTATTCCTCTGTGTGAATTTATAATTCAAAGCAGTTTCTCTGTCCCAAAATTTTGCTTGGGCACATTTAACTTGAGTTTTGTCTGGTGGTTTCTCGTGGTATATAACTTAATGGAGACTTTCAGCACTTGAGGTGTTATTGAATCTCCTTTTCTGATTTTAAAATAATAATTCTACATGGCTTTATCAGTTTTTTCATGTTCATTTTTAGTATTAAAATAGTTTAAAAGATTGCTTTTTTTGTTGCTGTTGTTATTGTTTTTTTTAACTATATCAAAGTTCATCTTATTTAATGGATTTGTGTGTGTGTGTGTGTGTGTGTGTGTGTGGTGGGGATGACATATGTGTCCTCAGATTTTTTTCATGCTGCTGTTCCCTTCATCTTCAGTTCAGTTCAGTTAGTTGCTCAGTCGTGTCTGACTCTTTGCAACCCCATGAATAGCAGCACGCCAGGCCTCCCTGTTCACCACCAACTCCTGGAGTTCACTCAGACTCATGTCCATCGAGTCCGTGATGCCATCCAGCCATCTCATCCTCTGTCGTCCCCTTCTCCTCCTGCCCCCAATCCCTCCCAGCATCAGAGTCCTTTCCAATGAGTCAACTCTTCACATGAGCTGGCCAAAGTACTGGAGTTTCGGCTTTAGCATCATTCCTTCCAAAGAACACCCAGGGCTGATCTCCTTCAGAATTACATGACTATTAATTTCTCTTTTTTTGCATCTTTTAGTCATCACCACTCAATTTCTGAAGTTCCTCTCTCTTTCTGTTTGTCTTTATTCTCCCAGAAAGTATTTTGAAGACTATAACATAGTCATGCACATTTTTAAGTCCCTTTCCCATAGACTGTTAGACTGTGTTCTGACCTATCACAATTCTTTTTAATGCTTAATCTTTTTACACATAGAATGAGTTTACGCCATCTTGCCTTGCTTTTATGTCTACATTATCCCCATGATTAGTTGTGTTCTCCGTCCCCACAGTCTTTCCTGACTTGTATTCACCTGCCACAAGACTTTGCAGTAGGAAGTGAATGCTTGAGATTGTTTGCTGAGATTTGTTGTTTTAAAAAAATACAATTATTTTGAAACTGAGGTACTTCGCATCTTCAAATTACTCTGAAGGTGTGACTTTTTTCTGTATTGCTTCCAATTATCCAGAATGCTCAAGTTATTAACTGGAAGGAGTTTTGTCTTTGTCTTTGCCAAGGGTTCAGAAGCACCGCATTCCTTTGAGGCAGACTTCTGTTGCTTCCTTTGTTGCTGTCGTATCTCTCTGCAGTCCTCTAAGCGCCCCTGTTGCCTTTCATGGGTGCCAGAGCAATCAATTTATGATGGAAGAGAGGCCTCTGTCCCTAGAGATAGAGTGCGGCTTGATCTGCTCTTCCCTTTCCCCATGGCTTGTTTAAAAAGGTTTCATTGAATTTCTTGCATGTTGTGCTGCTTGGGTGTACAAAATATTGGCAATGCTTTATAATAAGTAGCAAATCATTATTATGTGCTTTGGTGTTCATCGTATTACCATTAATCATCGTAAATTCACTGAGTGTATTCGCACAAATAAGGAAGGTAATTCCAAAGACAGTTTTATTCATGAAACTTTCAATTTATTAATGTATTTTCACCTTTGAAGATACAACACAAGAAGTTAAATCATGTTTTTCAATATCATCAGCATCAAAAGGACTTTTTGGTGTCTGTCAGAACACAGTTCTGCAAAGACCAACCTTTAGCAATTATAGAGGATGGGAAATTCACCTTTTGTGCTCCCTTATTTCCTTATTTTGGAATCACTGGCATACCCTAAATTTTCAGGCTGAACCACACCTGGTTATCCAGATTCACTGACCATCTTTGTCAGTCATTATGTGTGCATTCTGTATTTCTCCCTTTTTATTAAACTCTAACATCAAACAAAAAACACTGATGCCCCTTGAGGACTTCTGTATATTCTTAGGGAATATTTTGTCTTAACCCAAATCTAGCGCTAACAATGAAAATGCGGGCACTATAGTAAAAATAGCTGAGAAAATTTTATTAACACATTTCAGTTCATTTCACTTAAAAAACACTCTTTTACTGTTTTAGCAACATGTTTTCAAAAACTGAGTACCTTCAAAGCCTGGCTTCATTGTGTAACATCTGTGTGTCTCTGGCAAGAAATTAACTTTTGAGCTCATTGCCACTTTTATAAAATGAGAAAAAATAAAGCTTCTTGACGGATCATGTTGAGGTTAGGGCAAAGAGGATGTGACATTTTAAATACTGATCCTCATCTCTAAAATAAAGATAAGATAAATGATTATTTGATGAGTCAGTGAAAATTTATATGTAGAGTACCTTAACTTGGCACAAATGTTAGTTCTCCTTCCTTACTGACAGATTAGCCAACCAAATATTTTGAAACCAAGAAGCCAGTCTTAACTGGGAAAGCATAAATTTGATGGTTTAGGTATGTTTTTATTGTCATATGTGTTTACCAGAAAGGAAAGGAGAAACCAGCACAGACAGTGCTTCTAATGGGAATTTGCTATTCTCTGTTCCTATAGGAAGTCTCAGAGAGGAGATGGAATGCTGGAAGTGGAACGTGTAGAATTGGACAATGCAGCTTTGACAGTGCTGCAAAGCCTGATGATATCTATTGCATGTGGCAAGGAAGTGACAGGATTAGGATTAAATATCACTGTCATTCTACCTAAGCTTTCCTCAGTTGCTGAGCTGACAGAAGATCATCCAACACCCTCCTTCCACTGGCATCTCACCATGTAGATCATTCGTGCTTTCAGAGTCTCTTTTGATAGTTGAACCTTCTATTGTGCTAATGCATGCTTCGCTATCTATTTTAACACTTGGTATGAGTTTTGCCTTTGGGAACCAAAACCAATCAATCTATCAATCATATGACATCATTCAAATGTTTTAGGGCAGCATGTTGAAGTTCCAGCACACCACGTTCTACATACAGGACTCCATCTTTTCCTCACTTCATGTCTGCTTGTCCCTCTGTTTTGTCAGCTCTTCATCCTGCCTATACAATGGAACTGTCAGTTGAATATCATGCTCCAAATATGCTCTGCCCAACAGAATAAGCAGTGATTGGACTAATCAGGTCCCTTAACTCTTAAGCAAGTGTTATCTGAAAACACTATGGCTTTCTGGCAAATAGAGTAAGCATCAGTCAAGGAAATCCCCAGAATCTATTTCATGGAAATTGTTGTTTTCTCAAACCCAAACTTGCTATTCAAACTGTCATTTTTACTTAATAAATATCACCTTATTAATTTGATCCAGTGTTTTCAATTTTCATTTAATCATCTACCAATTGACTATCCTTTTTGCTTCAAATTAAATGTAAACATTTTTAAAAAGATGCATTGACTTATTAAAAATGTGTTGAGCCACTAATCTTAATACATATCATAGTTGATAATATGTTCATGGATTCTATTTTCAAATAGGGTGGATATTTATAGGTTAATAAGCTAGATTTTTAAAAATCTCTGAACTGCTACACAAGGGGATTTATACATTTGCTGTTCAAGTAGGAAAGACACTTAAGGAAAGAGGGGGTACTAAATGTTAGTCTTTTACAAATGTTAATTTCTTGATTAAGAAGTATGTAGCATTATTTGTTGGAAAGTACCTTTTATATAGAAAGCATATACTTAAGTATTTAGGAGTAATGGATCATCATACCTGCAAAATACATTCACTTGGTTTAAAAACAGCAATAATGTATACAGATATGTACATATGAAGAGAACAATTAGAAAAAATACCAATTGGGGAAACTGGGTGAAGAGTAATTTTCTTTCAGCATCTTTGTTATGTTCCTGTTAAGCTTCAAATTTTTCCAAAATAGTTAAACAGATGGATACCTGTTGGTCTGAGATTGGAAATGATACCTGTGGTAGAGTTGACAGAGTTGAATGTTGTGCTACTAACCACCCTTTTCATTGGATATTGGCTTATATGACGTATATATTACAATGTTCCAATAAAGGGAACCCTATGCCTGTGAGAATGTTGAAGAAGTACCCTTGATTTTTTTTTTTAAAGATAAAATGAGTCAGTAACAGCTAGTATTTGTGTAGATAGAGAGACTAGTAAAGATCTAAAGCCAGTATTTTGGAATTTAGCTTTAAAGAAAAGGGTGATTTTTCCTCTAACATTGCATTAAAAAAAAAATAAAAATCTCCTTCTCCTACTACCAACTTTAAATCCATTCCTCACTGGAGTTGCAGAATGCTCAGTCAGATCATCGAGTGAATTGACATGCTTCATTAGATGAAATAATTTGCAGGTTACTTTTACAAACTGTAACCTTTAAAAAGGTTTTTGAGAGTTTCTTGTCCTTCCAGGTTCCGATCCATTCTAACAAATAGACATTTGCCTAGAGTACAAGCTCTGGAGAGGATGAAGTGGTCTATACTATTCTTTTAGTTTTTAATCTAACACTTACGACCTCATGAAGCCACAAAGAATTAACAGTCAGAAGACTTGGAACCTAGAATTGATGCATCAATGACTGTTTGGGTGACTATGTAAATCACTTTTCCTCTCAAAAGCTTTAGTTTCCCATTTGTAAAAGGAGGGTGTGGAATTTGATTTTCCGTCTCTGACATTTTATGGTTCTATGAGCATTTAGTGTTGCTGAATCCTTTCTGCTCTGACAGTAATTAGTGGTTCCTTTCTGGATTACTTGGAGTTTTTTGAAAGGTTTATAGCTTATTCTTGATGTAGATAAATGTTTTTAGAATATTTGGTTTTGCCTTTCATGAATAAAAAGGTGATTGAACAAAGCATGCATTTATCATTTTGTTTATTGCCCTGAAACAACAAGTGTAATTTATAAACCAATAGTACTTTAGGGATATACACATGTATGAAAAGAATGCTTTAGATTAATGCGAGGCCAAGAAGACACCAATACAGCATCCCCTGGAGGAAGAGATAGGAACTCAACCAGAGAAGAAGCTTAGATACATTTTATTAGATGATATAGGTGATGCTATATTACTTTTACTGGGGCATTAATAAAAGGAGAGAAAAGATCAATGACTTTGGGCTAGTCTCCTCCCTGTTTTCAAAGATGAATGAGAATGAGAGGGTCAGGCTATCGGAACAGCTTCCAGCTGGACCTGGAAAATGCTGAAATGTGTGCTAAAGGGCACATCTAAAAGTTACAAAACAAACAAACAAACAAACAGTCTTTATACACCATTCACAGAGACCTGATTGCTTTTTTTTGTTGTTATTGTTAAATTTAAGACATTGCTGGCAAAGCTGTAGGAATTAGAGGAAATCAGAGGTGTTCCACTTTAGCATGACCATGATCAACAAGAAAGAATATCCTTTTAGAAAAAATAGAATTAATGAGAACTTGATAACTATTGGCTATGATTATTAAATGGCTCACTTTATGAACTTGTTATTTAGTGTGTAGCATCATAAAAGTGATTTCTTACTCAGAATGCCCTTCATTTTCGCATTGCAAAGCAAATCTCTAATATCTCATTCAAATGTGATTTATACTCTAACTTCCTCGTCTTCTTAGTCTCAGTCACATAATTTTCCATGTTTATGGTCACAGCTAGAACTCAACTGTCTCTGAATATCTTACTTCTTTTATTTATATAAAGTATAGCTAAAAATCTAGGTGGATGCAAAAATTAACTTTTTGAAGAAATAAAATAAATAAATGCCAGTAAGTTCATGCACTAAGGCTTATAAAAATGGTACAAAAGAGAGCCATGTTATGATGTTTTGTAGGACCAATTTACTCTTAATTTACAAAGCATATTAATGAGTTCATAAAGATTAAATGAGTTAACGTACACAAGGCACTTAGAAAGTGCCTGGTACTTTGTAAGCATTAAATAATGATAATTATTATTTAATTTCCATGCCAATAAAATACCAATGATAACAAACAGAAAGGGAGAGAGGAGATGCTATGCATGGGTATACTCAAAATTGAGACAGGTTACATTGTAAAGTAAAGGAAAGAGCTAGCCACGCAATCAAATTCAGACATAAGAACTCAAAACAAATGCATCATAATTCATTTGGTACAGATCCAAACACATTTCAGCAGTAAGAGGCATCCTGTTATAGTACATTCTAGCCATAATAGCTGTTAATAACAATAACTTTGAGTCATCAGAAACAGTTGAAATAATATTCAGTATCATCTGTCTAAGGAAGCATGCGAATTTGTAATAAAATTTATAGACTCCTATCCAAATTGATTATGATTTTAATGTTAATGCTTCATCTATAAACTCTCTGTACTCTGGAAACCCTATTTTTTAGACCCCTTGAATAATACTCATCTAGAGAGTACAGGCTTATGTCAATTTTTTAAATTAAACTTAGTTATTTCTGGACATAGGTTTAGCTGCTCAAAGAGAAGTCCTCTTTCTCAGGGACCAAAATATTTTTCTCAAAGTGCTTGACACAAGAATGGGTATTTAATTACCCATTTTTATAACATGCAGTTTGAGAAAAATACTTTTACATACATGCAATCTGGGAAAAATACTTTTGTATGTATGCACTTTGAGAAAAATCCTTTTGTATGTAACAAATGATGGATTCCTCTTACATGTTTGGTGGTTGGAGAACAAAATCATTTAGGTTAAGAGAGTTGTCATCATTCAATTTCTGTCTTTGGGTTTGTTTCAGTAAATGTATTTCTTAGGTTCAGTTCACAAGAAGCCATGCCCAGATGAGAATTCTAGTGAAAGAGGCTTAAGAAGAGGGCCACAAGACAAAGGACAGAGGAAGGGAAGAAACCTAAGCAGGGATGTCCTATTTAGTGGAGATTGCCTCCAGCCTGACTAATGGCAAACCCTGGAAGATGACTGGCACCACAGAGCTGGTCCAAGAGAACTGGTTTCTTCTGCTTCCGTGTCAATCATTGCTGATGAATGCAGCCTGGTGAGGATGGAGATGGGATGGAGGTTACATCCCAGACAAGGCTCCCAGGTGACAAGTGACTCCTATCAGTAGAGGGGCAGGTATAAAGAAAATGTGGAAGCCATACTATCTGTTGATACCATGGTTTCTGGGGGATGATCATGGGTTGCTGTCAGATAAAGACAGTATTGGTGGAGGAAAAAAAAAAAAGGGAAACACTAAAGTCTACCTTATGAACTACTCAAATTCACTTACTTCTCGCAGTGAGTTCACATTATCCAGAAATAGCTAATCCAAGATTTTGATTGGTCGTGATTTCAGAGAAAGAGTTGCTTCTGCAGTTGGTCCTGAACACTGACAATGTCATCATGTCTTCCCATCTAGACTGCCCACATCCACATCCCCAGTCAGCTATTCTAGTGGGCCAGGTGAGTTGTCTGGTAGGATGATCCCTCACCCTAAAGGCATGTGACCCCCTGATACCTTGCCTTTCTCATAATGCCATCATGTTCCCATCCACTTACAGTGAGAGGCACAAGAGCACTAAATCCACTCCAGTGACCCACTTGCCTGCCAGGCAGTCTTCTCCTGCTCCTAGTAGGCATCAGCAGCCCACTTCCTTTCCATGCCTTCTACTCAACTGACAGGAGAAGAGTGAAACTGACACAGCCACTGCTTTAAAGTTAATAAATTCTTAGTGAATTCCCTGATGGAAACACCTTGTCCCCGGGCCCCAGGATCCACAGTGACAGGGCTGAAAGCCCAAATTCCCAAATTGGGTCACTGAAGGTCAGAGTAAGAAGCAGCACCTACTCTCACCCCTTGGCTTCCAAACCTGTGCATTCCTCTACCCAGGATACAGCACCAATGGCCATTGATTTAAAGCGTATCTTGGAATATAATCCAATTAAACAATAGGCAGAGAACATGTATAGAAAAACACCAGTACAGTATACTGACACATACATATGGAATTTAGAAAGATAGTAATGATGACCCTGTAGGTGAGACAACATAAGAGACACAGAGGTATAGAACGGACTTTTGGCCTCTGAGGGAGAGGGAGAGGGTGCGATGATTTGGGAGAATGGCACTGAAACATGTATACTATCATATAAGAAATGAAGCGCCAGTCTACAGGATACAGGATACAGGATGCTTGGAGTTGGCATACGGGATGATCCGGGGAGATGGTCTGGAGTGGGAGATGGGACGGGGCTTCGGCATTGGGAGATCGTGTACACCTGTGGCTGATTCATGTCAATGTATGGCAAAACCAATACAGTATTGTAAAGTAGAATAAAGTATTTAAAAAAAATGTTTCCAAAGGAGACATACAGTTGGGCAACATGGACATGAAAAGATACTCAAACATGACTAATCATCAAGAAAATGCACATCAAAATCACAATAAGATATCACCTCACACTTGTTAAAACAGCTATTACCAAAAAGACAAGAAATAGCAAGTGTTGGCAAGGATGCGGCAACTCTTATGGACTGTTGATGGGAATGTAAAATGGTACAGCCACTATGGATCTATCCTCAAAAAATTAAGGACAGAACTATCGCATGATCCAAGAATTCCACTTCTGGATGTTTTTCAAAGAAGACAAAACTTGAAAAGATATATATATATCTCAATGTTCATCACATTATTATTAATAATAACAAAAATATGGAAGCAAACTATATATTGACAGATGAATATATAAAGAAGATATATATATATCTTACATATATATATAAATATATATATAATACTCATCATAAGAAAGAATGAAATCTTTCCATTTGTGACAACATGGGTATGCCTAAAGTATATTATGTTAAGTGAAATAAGTCAGATAGATAAAGAGAAATACTATACATTTTCACTTATATGTGGAATCTAAAAAATCAAAGAAAATAGACAAATATGACAAAACAGGAACAGATTCACATATAAGAGAACAAATTATCAGTTGCCAAGGGAGGATGGGGATGAAGGAGATGAAGTTCAAACTGCCAGTTATGAAGTAAAGTAAGTTACAGGGATGTAAGGTATAACATAGGGAATACAATTAATAATATTATAATAACTTTGTATCATGCATAATCAGTAAAATTTATTAAATCACTGTGTGAAACTACATCTGAAACATACAATATTGTAAGGCAACCATATATTAATAAGAATAAATAAATAAATACACAGTCAGTTTCTACCGTGGCATAATTGCACACTAAGAACTCTTTTTCTAATGGTGTAATGTTCTCTGCTGCTGATGGCATGGCTTGCTCCAGAATCCAAAGAGCCTGTCGCGTGCTTTTGTTTTGGAGCTTGCCAGAGGCTTAACCAGGGATAGTTAATAGCTGAGCATACCTCTAGTAATGTAGGGCTTCCAGGTTTGCGCTAGTGGTAAAGAACCCGCCTGTCAATGCAGGACAAATAAGAGATGTGGGTTTGGAAGATCCTTCGGTCAGGCAGATCCCCTGGAGGAAGAAATGGCAACCCATTCCAGTATACTTTCTTGAGGAATCCCCTAGACAGAGGAGCCTGGAGGGCTACAATCCATGGGGTCGCAAAGAGTCAGACGCGACTGACTCAACTTAGCACGCATGCACGCGCTAGTCATATAGGTCCCTCTGGCTTATGGTCACGTGGCTCAAGGGACAGAGTCTGCATCTACTACACAATTCTCTCTTGCTCTCTACTCAAGAACAAGATCAGAGCAGGATCCCAAGTGAGAAATATGCTACTTCCAGAACTTAAAGAGGCCTGCCAAATATTCTTTCTGGGCGCTTCTTTCTTGGTGGTAGAAGGTGCAAATTGAAAGATGCCAATACTTTGAAATGGATGCTACAAGATGTCCAATATTACTGTGCCCCAAAATATGTCATTGATACATCAGGTCTCTTGTTAAGTTGTATATCCAACCATATGGAACATATATGCCTTTTCAAAAAAAGAAAAAAAAATTGCCTATTTGGTTCATACTTTTCTGGTTTGGCGAAAATGATATCATCAATATAGGGGACTATTGCAATGGTCTCCAGAAGGCCAGGCAGTCAAGTCTGCTCAGACTGTAAAAGAAAATCAGACAAATTAGGTAGCTCTGGGCCAAAGTACACCTGAATACAATCTGCTTCTGATCCTCTTCTGATGAGTACTAAAAGGAGTAAAGTTATTATTTTGCATTAATTGTCTTTGTAGAGAGAGTTGTTCCCATGTTGAGGCAAGGGCCAAACTTTGTTGTTCCAATCACTTTGCCACTGACTGCTGAGTCTCCAAAGAGGAGTACGTGCAACCTCTGGGACCAGGTGGCTCCTCATTTAGACAAGGGCAGCTTCTCAGAGAAGGAGTAGCCGTGTGTTACTAACAGGGAATCTGGCAGGGATACTAACAAACTTACTACAATATATAATACAGAAATAGAAACATGTGCCTTCCATAGAATTTTAGGGGAATTCCTCCAAAGTTGATTTGGCATATGCTCAAAGAAAGATTAAAATAATATTATAACCTGATAAACATCTTATTCACTATAGACTAACACCTGCAGATTAATATGAAGCAGATAAATATGATTTATAAAGTATGTACTACTTGGGTCAATCAATGTTACTAATAATTCATTTATTTTCTAGTTTTAATAAATATATTTGTTTTTTCATATATAAAAATTATACTAATGTGCTTCCTTGGTGGCTCAGACATTAAAGAGTCTGCCTGCAATGCAGGAGACTCCAGTTCGATCCCTGGGTCAGGAAGATCCCTTGGAGAAGGAAATGGCAACCCACCCAAGTACTCTTGCCTGGAAAATTCCATGAATGGAGGAGCCTGGCGGGCTACAGTCTACAGGGTCACAAAGAGTCAGGGACAAATGAGCAACTTCACTCATTCACTCACTCAGTCAACAAAGTGTATTGAGTACTTATTATTTGACAAACACTACTTAAGAGCTGGATTCTTAATCATTTAAAAAATATGTTGACATCTATATTTATTTCTATGCATCATAAAAGTTAGGTTATTTCAAAAAATAATGTCTCATTTTTTAAATTTTTACTTTATTTTGAAAATTTATCTTTCAATATACAGTGAGCTCTTGTAGGTCTATCAGAGTACAGATAGGTATCAAACCCACAGGTATAAGTAATTTCATCTCTCTTAAAGCACTTTACACCTAAGTTCTCCAAACATGAATTTGGTGCTTATTAGATGAAACTCATGTTTTCAGCATTATGGGGAAAAACTAGTAATAATTCAGTCTTTTTCTCAATCAGGGGTTATGATCTTATGGAAATTTTACATAATCCATGCAAAACAGAATTAGAAAAAAATAAGTACTTTTTGGGAAAGGTGGGTTTCTGTAGGTACGTTAAAACTCAAAACAGAGTGCCATGAGTAAGGTGTCTCATACAAGCCTTAGTCCACACTGAGCTCATTGTTTAGGGATAGAGTATAGAAATATTTTATAGAACATCACCAAATTATTTGAAGGCTATAAAATTTAACTCTCTGCTTTTGGATTGAAAAAAACAGTACACAATTCTCTCTTTGTTCTTGTCCCCAGAAGCTTGCATGCTGTTGTTCCATTTTCAAAGAATGTGCATAGGTTAGACCATGAAGAAAGTAGCCCTTACTTGAAAGGGAAGCTGAATAAATAAGTAGTTATAATTATACAAACTGGCTGAAACTAGGCTGCAAAAAAAGACTATGCAGTAAATATGTGTTTTAATTACATGACCCAATACACTAACCATAAACTCAGTTTTATATATTTTGAATTAAGTATGTTGGTGAATGGGTTTCTATAGTGTTCTATAGTGTGGGGAAGGGTAAGGGCATGTCTAAGGAAAGTTGATGCAGAATGCCAAAGAGAAATGGGCTGTGAAAAAATAAAAGAGCCTTTAATTAGGTATCAAGGTCTAAATGGCATCAGTACTGACAGAATCTTGTCATAGAAAGGTTTCAGTGGGACTGACAGCATGGCAAGAAGTGATGGCTTAAGCACATTTTGGTCTTTGGTGAAGCTGCTATTATAGTGGGGTTTTATTATTTTATTGGGTGTTTGATCATCTCATTTCTATTATATATTTCCTTTAACTAGATCATGTATTTATCTATTCATGTATTATGCATATTCTAATTCTTATGTTTAAATATATGTTAGAGAGGACAAATAGTTAGAATTTATATAGCCATATTTCATATATAAATAGTCTATCATTGCTTGTATTTGCTGGGAAAAAAATAAGCCTCATCTATGTACTTCTAGCTCTCCAAGTTTTGGCCACTCAGCACCATGTATCAGGACTCCAGGAATTTGATCTGACACTGTGGCAGTAGGGATGTCGAGGAACTGATGATACTCTTTGGATCACTACACAGAACTAGTATGGCAACATTACCAGTAAGACCTGTGATGAAATTTACAAGCAAAGAGTTTTGGGATTCAAGGTCCAAAGCCAGTTCCATTCAATGAGTGATCACCGTGTAGAGCAAGCAGACTGTGTGGTTCAGACCACTTGGGAGGAAATGCCAGGCACATGGGCAGGAGGGGGACACAGGAGGAAAGCTTGGCTCCCTCCCACTCTAACAAGGCTGGTCCAACTACAGAATCTGCCTGTGAGTGCTCTCACCCCCTGCTTGTTGGAGAGGGGAGTCAGCCTTTGGACAGAGGTCTGCAATTCTCCCCATCCCCCAACTTGCCAGCATCTGAAATAAAGCAAACCTTCCTTTCCATCAACCCGGCCTGTTTACTGACTTTTGAGCAGTGATCCGTGAGAGCCCACACACATGCCTTTTGGTAACAAAAGGAATAGGGTTTCGATTCTAGCTCTGAATCAGAGAAGACTCCATAGACAGGGTAGAAGGAGAGAGGGATATTCCTTCTGGAGTTTCCACAAAGTGGTGTGGAAACTATTTAGCAGAGTTCCTCAAGCTTCATCCCAGGGGCTCTCATCTTGTAGGTCAGAACCAGCATTTTAAACAAAGAGATTTGGGTGCGAGTGGCTAAGCTAAATATCATATCTTGAAGCTAACTTATGACTTTATCCTCTATCTCAACAGCAGTATTCAATGTACAAAGTGAAGGACATGCAATGAAATGTTACAAAGTCCTTTGAAATTCTTCCTTAAAATTTATTATTTTTAGCATAATCTTGGATTTGTAAACAAATCTTCGTATCAGAACATATTTTCTATTTGACTCAAGTGCATGAAGGAACCACTGCATTTAAATTTCATTACACAGAACTACCTAACCACATACACTAAGGGATATTAGTAAGAAAGAGACTGGGTGCTGCTTAGTTGTCTATAAATATAGCTGAACGCCACCCCTCCACCCTAAAAAAAATAAAAAACCCTCTAAAATGACTTTCTGATGGGAGAATAAAGCTTTGTTGCATTTCTCCAATGCCAAAGAAAACAAATCAACATGAATTTCTGTCTTTTCTGCTTTTCTCACATTTAGGAAGAATGATAAATCTAAGACCAGGAAATATAACTAATACCCTGTCTTCCCACTCTCCATGCTACCTCACTAATAAAAAAATTTCCTCAGCTGATAAGGAAGTTAATTACAGAACCAGGAATCCAGACTATTTGGGAAGAAAAACTTAGGGCTATATTTTTTAGAGCAGGAGTTCTCCAAGAGTGATCTAAACAAGCAACATTGGCATCGCCTGGAGTATAGTCAGAAACTCTGGGTGAAGTCCAGAAATTTGCCTTTAAAAACTCCAATAAGCTTATAACCCAGTAAATCCAATGGTATTACTACTCATAGAGTTCATAAAAGAGGCAAGGTGGAGATACTTCAAACAAAGAAGGAGGGGTGAAAATTAAATGTTTACTTTTGAAGACATGAAATGAAAGATACAATAGTAAATAAATAAATGCTAATGACAGAAAACAAGATCAATAGAAAATAGTTGTCTATATAGACAACTATATAGACAACTTCTTCAAGGTTTGTTTACAAAGAACTTCTAGCCTAATTAATGTTGGTATTCTGTTAGTATTTTAATGAAAATGAAGTCAGTCTATACTACAAAATTTAAAAAGTATATCCTGTACCTCGAATACATGATAGAGAACCACATTTTCTGGTATTCCCTCAGACTTCCTTTTTTTCTTATTTTCAAAATCAGATTTATACTTACTTATCAAATTAACATGATCAGAAATGAAACAGTCTCTATTGCTCTTACTTAGGGATCCTTCCCTTTCCCCCTCCTCCACATTTCCTTGTCTCACAATCAGCATGCACTACAATTTCTTCCACCAATTATTGTGTCAAAATGTTTTTTTTTTTTCCACATTAGTATCATTCCCCAATAGTTGTAATGCTTGAATTTCATGATAGTAACTTAGATGTAAATCTGTGATTAGATTGTTTCAGTTCCTCCTGCTGGTCTCCTCTCAAATAAACCTCTTGAACAGTTTTGTATGTTGAGCAGTTGCTTGTGACTAAAATGTGTTTCTTCTCTCTCTCTCTTTCTTTTTGAAGGGATGGGAGGGGGAGTAAGAGTTTGTTAAGAAGTGTGACTGTGGTACGTTTCCAGATACATTTTAGTCTGAGTGTATGTGTTGCTTTCAAGTTAATATTTAACATTTTAGACTTCAGATTTCTTTCTATTTCCATATATGTATGTAGGTATGTATGAAAATATCTATTTATCATTTACCATTTCTCTATCCACATACAAAAAAGATTTTCATGACCAAGATAATCACAGTGGTGTGATCACTCACCTACAGTTAGACATCCTAGAATGTGAAGTTAAGTGGGCTTTAGAAAGCATCCCTACGAACAAAGCTAGTGGAGGTGATGGAATTCCAGTTGAACTATT
>SJYC01077713.1:0-14469 GCA_006408675.1 Madoqua kirkii | reverse complement strand
CTAAGAGCACTTGGGATCTGCTCTGCTTACACCTCTATTATATGTTAGGGAAAGAGAAAAGAAAGTTGGAGTATGATGCCCATTTTTCAAGTAAGAGAACAGAAACTTGGTGAGTTTCTACAATCTACTCATAGTAGTAAGTCAATCTACTCACGGTAGTAAGTACTAAATTTGCAATGTATGTTCACATGGTAAGAGTATCTATGGCACAGTTCCTAGTTCAGGGAAAGCCCTCAGTACATGTGAATTTCATCCAATTTCACCCTTCCAGTTTGAACAATGCTGTTTTGGTGACAATTTAATACAATTGTAATAAGTAAAAGCCTCCCAGACCTGGTTGTGGGCATAGGTTAAGACTCTGGCATAAGAAAAGGGCTTCCCTGGTGGCTCAGATAGTAGAGAATTTGCCTGCAATGCAGGAGACCCAGATTTGATCCCTGGGTTGGGAAATTCCCTGGAGAATAGAATGGCAACCCACTCCAGTGTTCTTGCCTGGAGAATTCCATGGATAGAGGAGCCTGGCAGGCTACAGTTCATGGAGTCTCAAAGAGTCAGACACGACTGAGCAACTAACAGACAGACACATATGTAAGAAAAATAGTGATACTCTACCTTTCCATTTTATGGAGATGCTATAGAAACACAAGGATAAGATCAATAATGTTAAAGTATTTAAATAGAAAACATTACATGGATTATTATTATCAAGCTTTAATCATTTTACTTAGTTTTATTACATCATGCATAAAACTAGATTTTGATATGTTGCTTTTTACTTAATGTAGAGCGCACTGGCAGTTTAGATAAGATTCTTCCCTTCATTCATATTTTGGCCAAGGTAAAGTCTATACTTGCATATATCAAATAGTAGGCTATGTGTCCATGTAATTTTAAGGCTACGTAGAATGCTCTATTTCTCCCCAAAGGTTTATATCCACTGATGCCTGATGCTCCTACTATTAAAATTTTTTCTTTTGTGACAAATTCTTATGTGAGATACCTTGATGTTACTGTTGCTCAGTCATTAAGTTTGTGTCAAACTCTTTGCAACCCCATGGACTGCAGCATGTCAGGCTCCTCTGTCCTCCACTATCCCTTGGAATTTGCTCAAATCCATGTCCATTGAGTGAGATACCTAGAGGAGTAAAATGTGTAGACAGGAAATAGATGCTTGCTGCTGCTGCTGCTGCTGCTGCTAAGTCACTTCAGTTGTGTCTGACTCTGTGCGACCCTGTAGACAGCAGCCCACCAGGCTCCCTTGTCCCTGGGATTCTCCAGGCAAGAACACTGGAGTGGGTTGCCATTTTCTTCTCCAATGCATGAAAGTGAAAAGTGGAAGTGAAATCGCTCAGTCACGTCCGACTTCTAGTGACCCCATGGACTGCAGCCTACCAAGCTTCTCCGGTCCATGGGATTTACCAGGAAAGAGTACTGGAATGGGTTGCCATCGCCTTCTCCAGACATATGCATTGGGTCATTGCAAAGTATACTTTGAATGTCTTGCAATTTTTTTGTCAGTTACAAAAATGCTTAAGACAGTAACTTTTATGTTATGCATATTTTACCACAAATAAACATTTTAAAAGATTTCCTCTTGCTTTTTTTACCCTTGGACTCTTGCAGCAGTGACTTATCATTCATTCACAATCCACATGACTGAATGATTAAAACCTTGCACTGGGGTGGAAGAACCCAGGAGGTGATTATTATATTATGAGGATGGGGGTGGAGAAAGAGGTAAATGGGAAAGACTTGAGGAAGGAGGAGAAAGAAGACTGGAGACAGTCACACAAAGGCAGAGAGACTCTGTGTGACACAGGTGTGGAAAGCTCATGGCTGCTCTGATATTGTTACATTCACTCAGCAAATACTTTTTATACATTTTACATGTGCTGGGCCCTTTTTTAGGTGCTAGAAAAACACAAGTCAAGCAAAAGTAAATTCTTGCCTTGAGGAGCTTAGGTTCTACTGAGAGGAGACTGGCAGAAGCAAATGAGCAAGGTACTGTGTTGGGGGTGATGTGAGAAGAAAAAGACAGAGATAAGAAATGTAGGTAGTGAGCCCAGATTGTGATCAATGCCATCCCAGATAGAGTGGTCAGAATAAGCCTCCTGAGAAGGCAGCACCTAGGTGAAGAACTGAGGAGAGTTTTTCTTATATTAGGTAAGTTACTAAAATTAGGAGAATTGTCTATGGATGAGGTTTATCTTTTTGTATCAGAGACTAACCCTGATATTTATTTAAAACAGCAGTAATATTACTACTCATTATTTATCCTGGGGAACCAGCAAGCTTTTTCACAAAGGGATGTCAGTACATCAGATGTGTTCACCTAGAGCCCATGAGCAGGGATGAGGTACTGGACTTCCAGGTTTTTCTCTCTAGAGCTGAAACACTAAGTCAGACAAGGAAAAAAGGCTGACCAGCCACACTGCCTCTGCTTTGTGCAACACGTTTTTGTCTGATTTTTTTCTTTTAATTAAAAAAAAAAAAAAGCAGAGACGAATAATTGGGTGTCTGGCTGGCTAGGGTTCTGACATGCTTGTCTGAGGCAGTTCTTTTCCTGCAGACATACACTACGTGCAATTTTGTCCAGCCAAAACTGCCATGGGAGCCCAGCTGGGGAGCACTGCAGATTCAGGGCCCCAGCAAAGGGCAGAACAGTTTTGGAGGGTGGCAGCAGGTGCTGGCGAGTTCTGCTGCAGGCGCAGGAGTCCATCATGGTGTCTGTCATCAGCCCCAAGCCTGGCAGACTGCAGGGAAGACACAGGACAAGGAAGGGATCCCAGCATTGCCAGCAGCAGAGGTGGGCCGCCTCCTGGCCAGCAGCTTCCAGATGAGGCACTCTCTCCACCGGCTTGTGCCCATACTGGGTGCCTCATTACTAGCCACTAACAAACGAGAAATCAATATCCACATCAGCTTCATGCCACTGGAGTTCTGGAAAGCAATTTAGTTCCAGGAAATCTAAATGGTTTTGTGGCTGTGGATGCCAGTTACAGAGTCATTGTGCAAAAAACTGAGAGTGCAGGGGTGTTTACTGATCAAATAAAGTCCAGGGGAATAAGAGTACCCACTAAAGCAAATGTCAGCTTTATGTTAGCGTGGAAATGTGGGTCCTCAGCCTGCTCAGTGGTGAGAACTCAAGAGGGCTGTGCTGAGACTTGGATTTAGACGGGGAGTTAGGCTAGGACCCAGAACAAGAGGGGTGTCTATGCTCACTGAGTGTAGTGACGACAATGAGGATTCTAGAAAAGGGTAGGGAACAGAGGTTGAGAGGGCAAAAATGAGAGAGTAGAGAGAGTGAGAGAGAGATTTTCACATCTTCAAAATTAGGAAGAAATAATAAATAGCACTCCCCAAATTGTTAATAATGATGTATTTCAATGCAGGGGAGATTAAATGGACTGAAGGAAATTTTTCTTACTTTATACAATTTTAAAGGTAGCAGGAATATGGGTAACTTTTTGTTAAGTGTTTTTCAAAGAAAGCAATACATATACAGACACATAGTAATAGTAGTGTTAATTGCTCAGTCATGTCCGACTCTTTGCGACCCCATGGACTGTAGCTCGCCAGGCTCTTCTGTCCATAGGATTCTCCAGGCAAGAGTACAGGAGTGGGTAGCTATTCCCTTCTGTAGTGGATCTTCCTGACCCAGATCTCCCAAATTGCAGGCAGATTCTTTAATGTCTGAGCTACCAGGGAATCCTGTATAAATACATACACACATACAAACATATATACTTAGCTACATCTTCCTGATCATTGAGTAGTGTGTGAATTATATTCCTAAAATTTTATCTAAAGGAAACCTCGTGTGAGAGCCAAATGGAGTTACCCAGTGAACACTCTGCTCCATGAACACACCTAGTGTGTGCTTATTTCAGTGCAAGGCCCTTCATGAAGCAAAGACAATGAAGAAAGAACTCTTTGCTCTTATAGTTTCTATATAAAAGGCATCCATATAATATAACCAGCATCATATTAGTAACTAGAAATTGGCCATAATGGGGATGTTTATACCATGGAAAATAGCAAAAGTTACAAGTCAGGACTTGAGCTATTTTGTTGATTGTGGAGACACAGGAAAGTTATAGAAAGTGTTAATAAAACAGAATCAACTTAAAAGCGTGTCACATCTGTAGCCATCACACTATGAACTGCAAAGAAACAAACAAACAAATAAATAAATAAATAATTGAGGAAACACTTTTAGTATCTGAAAACAATTATCTGAATGAAGATCACTCACAATTCACTGAAAAAACACATGTACATACGACAGGCATCTCAGTTGTTTCACCACTGTCCACCTTAATTGTGACTATAGAATAAGGATGGCACACTACAACCTCTAGGCCAAATCCAGGTTGCCACAGTTTTTGGTACAGCATGAGAATAATAATGGTTTCTATATTTTAAGTGGTTAAAAATAAAGAAAAGGAATATTCCATGACACATGAAAATTATAGGAAGTTGGAAATATCCTTACATGAGGTCTTATTGGAACACCACTGTGTTCATTCATTTCAGTATTGTCTATGACTGCTTTTGGAGAAGGCAATGGCACCCCTCTCCAGTACTCTTGCCTGGAAAATCCCATGGATGGAGGAGCCTGGTAGGCTGTGGTCCATGAGGTCGCTAGGAGTCGGACATGACTGAGCGGCTTCCCTTTCACTTTTCACTTTCGTGCATTGGAGAAGGAAATGGCAACCCACTCCAGTGTTCTTGCCTGGAGAATCCCAGGGATGGGGGGGCCTAGTGGGCTGCCATCTGTGGGGTCGCACAGAGTCGGACACGACTGAAGCGACTTAGCAGCAGGAGCATGACTACTTTCACATTCCAGTTGCAGACTTGAACAGTTGTGACAGGAAATGTGCTCTGCACAACTTTACATACTTACTGTCTAGTCCTTCACAGTGAAAGTTTTCCAACCACTGCTCTAAAATGAAAAATCAACCAAAATTGATGTGAGAACTATATTTAGAGAGTCAGTTCTTAAACATTTACTGGGACACCATTGGGTCAGATGGTCAATAAACAGGATGGTAATGTAACTGAAAGTGAGGTCTGGCTTCTTCTTGTTCAAAAACCAATAAAGAGACCAGGTTGATGGAAAGGAACGTTTCCTTTATGTTGGATGCTGGCAACCAGGGAGTTGGAGGGACAGACTCCTTTCCAAAGGCTGACTCCCCACCACTGACAATCACTGAGCAAGAGTTTTGAAGGCTGAGGGAGGGGGCTACATACAGAAACAGCACAGTCAGCTCTGACTGCGATGTTGAAATTGGTCATTGCTGGTCTGAACTCCATCATGTTGACAGCACAGTTAGTCTTCAGTTCCAGGTTCGTTTGCTCCCATTTCCTTGAGGCCAGTTCTCAGAATTGTGCCAGCTTATGTCATGGCTACAGTGTGGTCATCATGTGGCTAACTTCTTCCACCTGGTGGAGGTTTCAGAAACTATAGGACAGCTCACAGGATAGGGAAGGCAGCTGTGCTCACCCCTATACCAATAGCGCTGCACGTTCACAGCATGTTGTCTATAGCTCTTGAGAAGAAACTGAAGTGTCTTGACTATGCTTAATGGCTAAATGATTATTATATTTAATTTTGTTAGACCGTTTTCCTTTGTTTATGCATTTTAAAAACATCTCTGGTTAAACTTATTCCTTGGCTAAAGTTTTTCCACAAGCAAAAGTCAGGCAGAAGACATGGGGGACAAGGACCACAGGGTCTTGGTTCACTTCAGGATTACAGATCTTAAGCGGAGCAGGGAGGAGAGAAGCATGCAGCTGATGGTAGGACTAATGGCCTCCTGGCCTTTGGTCCTGTGTGATAACAGTTGGCAGTACCACCTTCTCACCACCCTGTGCAGCTCCATTTACCTTATTCCCAAAGCAGCACTTGAGGCCCATAAGGTTCAGAGGCTGAGGTGTTCACTTAATTACTCAGTATCTGGGGCAAAGAGGCCTCAGTTACAGATGCTAAGCTCTTCTACCATGACTGGTAAGCACATTGGGATGGAAAGATTTGCTCCCACTTTTGTTCCATATTCCAAACAAAGATGCTTTTTAGCTAGTGGAGGGTTTAACATCTTGCTTCCCAATGTAATGATTTTCAACACTTATGCTTCTATTGTTCTTGGATTAATACTGACCATTTTTGAACAGGCAAATGGGTAACCAATTAGCTTGAATTCTTTACAGTCAGATTTTCTCTGTGTCTCGATACGCCTTTCTTAATCTTCCTTTTGAAACATGTTTTCTCATTTAGGCCAGAAGTAAACAGCACAAGTAACACAGTGGTCCCCCCCCCTTCTTCTTTTCTCTCTCCTTGAAAAATAATGCTGAAGGAATTGTTTTGCAGTTGAAAATTAATGTAACCTATTATGTCCAGGAAATTTCTTCAATATATTACTTGCCAAGCCCCTCGGCCATTGTGAAGAAAATAATTTTAATTTATCTCATTTTTCACCGCTGAGTCAATGATTGTTTAACCTAAAATGCCATTGTGACTAAGGGCTCAAACCCCATGGTCCTTGGCTATTTTACAGGGACTCAGCTATTACATCCACAAACCTGGGCTTTTGAAGCACCAAAATTGTCATATTAAAAGGGTCGCTGTCAACTTGCTTTTGTTTTTATTGCTTTTAATTTCTGCTTTTCCTTTTTCTCTGCTATTTATAATGTTCTCTTTAAAAGTTCAAAAATAACATCTCTCTCTTTAGCCTCTTGGTTGTTTCTTACTAGTGAGTGTTTCTTTTCCAGCTTCTAGCATGTTTCAAGGGACAGAGCAATGTCATCAGCTTGGGTGAATTTGATTGTTCACCCAAATGAACCTTTGGGTATGATCCCTATGTGATTCGTTTCAGTTTTACCCAATAGGACCAGGCCAGCCCAGTATCCCAAAGGACTACAGAATCATGATGATCATAAACAAAAGTCCTTTGAATCATCTATAAGTGTCCTAGAAGATTCCACATCAAATTAAGTTCACTGTCATTTTCAAATCTTCAGGTGCTATTACTATATACATATCTTTTCCATATGTACCTTCCTAGAGAAAACCAAGATTGCTACCACTGTACATTTTGCATCAAGAATATTTCCTTTGTGCTCTCCTGCTCACGTTATATCAGCAAGGTTAAGACTCAGTCTAGGCTCCCAAGAAAGCAGAGCCTGAGAACAAGGCATGTATGTAATGATGCTATGTGGGGCATATAGACCCAAGGAATAAAAATAAGGGGTTTGGGGCTAATAGAAGTAAGTCACAGATAGAAAGAGTCAAATATTAGGGCACATTACCAGCTGGCCATGGATGTTTGTAACTCTTGGTTCAGTTCTAGGAAGGTGTATTTCAGGATCAACTCTCTGAGGTCAAAGATGAGGAAGGATTTTCTACAAGTCCCTGACCTTGGTTGGTCATGGTTCACCCCATGAGTTGTTAACCTAACTGTCCTAAACATCTGGGATGTGCATGCCTAGACTGCAAGCTGAGTGGCTTCTTGGAGCTTCTGACACCATGTCCCAGGCTTGAGGTACTGGTCTGAAGTTGAGTGATCAGACCGAACCAGCAAGAAGCTTCATGGAACCAGAGGAACTGGTCATCGCAGTAGTAGATGGGTAAAAGAGATGAATGAGACTGAGAGATTCTGAAATGGTAAATTAGAGGCATCTGAAAAAAGTACTTAACTTCAGGGCAGGTGTTTTAATACACATTTTGCAATGGAAAGACAAGGTTAGAGAGGATTGAAACTGCTTGCCTGGCTATGTGGATATTGAGGGCTTCCTGCTTCTAGCCTATCACACCCCATTAGGTTGTAATCTACGTGTCAGCATCAGTGCTCCATGATGCCAGATCCCAAGCTTTCCCCTCCATCCTACAAAACATTGCAGAACCTGGAGGAAGATCTCCCTTTTTCACCCTGAAGGCCAAGAGGAACTTTGTCTTCAAATTATCCAAAACCTACATGTGTTGGCCACAGCCTAGACATACATCTAGGCATGTATTATTCAAGATTCTTATTAAACAATAGGAAGTGACAAAGTTTCTATGGTTGGTTTGGAAAGGTCATTTACTCATTGAAATCATTGATGAAGTTATTGAAAAACTGCTACTCGATCTCTGTACAATGTTTCTTCATGACAATTATGTTTATAAGGTTTGGAAATGGTTATTTTATTCACTGGATATGAATATTCAATCAATCAACTTTTTATTAAGTACATCTGTAATGAAGGTATGAAGATGGGTGCTCTAGAAAATAAAACGGTACTAAAGCACATTCTTTCCCTTGGAGGGTTTCCAATCTAATGAGAAAACATAAAACATAAAACTGTTACTGTCTGTAGAAGGTACACTCAGTTGAGGTACAGAACTTGAATAGGTAGTAACTGAGCCAGATTCAGAGTTTAGAAGAAGTTTGTGAAGAAGGCTATATTTAAGTTTGACCTTGAAGGATGAGCAGGGTTTTACCAGTAAAGGTATGGTGAGGGATTAATAACACCCAAAATAAGGAACTCTGAAACTGCATAAAAATGCAAATGTCTGTCTAATGACAGATGAGAATGTGGAATGGCTTCAGAGGTTAAAAAATATTGATAAAGGGAAAGAAATAGCAAAAAAATCAGATTGGAAGGTTTTTCTGGTATCAGTCCAAGGAAAGCTTAAATGCTTGCTCTTTTGTTGTCGTTGTTGTTGTTTGCTTGTTAGTTTTCTTTTATTGCTTTCTAAAGCAAAACTTGGATTTTATATCATTGAAAATGGGACAGGAATTATTCATGGCATTTTAGAATGGAAGTGGGGGAGGGTGTGAAAGCTATCACTAGGTTCTTTTTGTCGGATGCTTTTTGACCAACAGGGATGCTGAAAAGTAAAGCATATGGAGGTGCCCCTAACAGCCTTCCAATCACTGGAAACAACTTACTGTGGGCTCTGGGCTCATTGTCCCTAAGCCAGCACAATGCCCCAGCTCCTCCGGTAAGGGTGACTTGTTGACCCTTTCCTGGGCATTAGGAATCCAAGGACCACCATTCTTCTTAGTCATTTGTGAAAAGAACCCAATTTAAGTGTAGATTTCCATGTTTGTTACAGTCCTTTCCATTCCATTATGAGAGCTTTTGAGCTGCTATACCTCTTCCCACTGCTAGGATTTCATCCCAAGTCAACCAGGTAAGTAAGCTGACCTTTCCTTATACATAAAGTGCTATGTACAGACCACAGGGGTGGTGGTGGTAGAAAGGTCTTGCAAAATTTTATGCTACTCTCCAGCAAATACTGTAATCTTTTAACCTCTTAAAAATGACTACAATTCTAGGAACCTCAGCTGGTACTAGTTTGCTATCCAGAGAAAAGTCAAGTATACTCTTCATATTGCTAAGACAGAGTTCCTCTCTGTTTATATTATTGGCATTGTCACCTCTCTTTGTGTATCTTTCAACCTTTTGACTTTCTGTGGTCCTTCCTTTCACCTTTTGTCCACTTCACTCTCTCGAAATCTCCTTGCTTGGTAAGGAAACTATTCTGTGTTCTCAGAATCACCACAGAACACTGCTTCCTTTTACTTCTTAATTGTGATGAGATTGTCCCAATACCTTGATCTCCAAAAGTTCCTAGAGGCTCTGTTTCATTTGTCCAAAGTTTGGGAAATGTCACTCTGGAGAGGTCAAATCCCAAGCAGAGACTCTTTATTTTCTCCTGCATCTCAAGTACTGCAAGGCCCCAGGGCCATGTCTGGATTATATTCTTTTACTATTATGTACCATGATTCCTCTTTTGAGACTCCAGCTAAGTGACTATACCAACTTCTTCAATGTCTTCTGTGAAACTCAAGTATTCATCTATATTTGTGAAGACTTTGGAAACTAGTTCCAGTCTTTTTCAATATCATATCTTTTATTAGAGTAAATGATTTAAACACCCAAGTGGTAGATCCAAAGGAGAACTTTGACTTCCTAGCCCTTTTTATGTCATGAACTCCAGGACCCATCACCTGAGATATGTGTCTGCCTAATCACTCCTTGTAGGTGAGCAAGTGTGGGTCATGCCTTGTGGGTAGTAGCAACATATCAGGGAGAGTCAGAATTTTGGGAAGAAGTTGATCAAAAAGATTAACAATACTTATGGTTTCAAAAAAAATATGGTAAAGTAAGAGAGACTCTTCCACTCCTGAAAGTGATGGGTAGACAAAACTAAAAATTCCAGGAGAAAGAAGAGAGGAAAAGGCACAACCTGAAAAAACTGCTAGAACTAATTAGTGAAAAGTTGCTGATCCTATGTCTTGGTCTAGACTTGCCTTGACAGTGTGAAAAGGAAAATGGCAGGAACCACTTTAGAAATGTACTCCCAGAACTACACCTGGAACATTACCCTCTGAATAGCTCTGCCCCTGAGTTCTCACAGCTTCAAACTCCAAGTGCTGGTCACAAACCTGCCAGCTTCCTCTTTTATCACTTAACTCTCACTTTATCAGTGCTTCATCTGAATAAACCCAACCCAATCAAAAAATCTCTCCCCCAGTCTTATTTCCCCCATTCCCCTTGCCTTTGTATTTTATTTCTTGCTAAACCCACAACCAACTGGGGAGAAATTTTAACCCATATATTGCCAGCTGTTCAAGGGTTTCCTTTTCCTTCTGCAAAGCAAAATCTTGGGTCAATTCAACCATCTGCCCACACTGGGACTATTGAGAGTTTCTGAAGGAAATCATGTTAGTACAAAAATTTTAAGACTGTAACAAAGGCCATTTGGAAGTGTGGGTGGGGGTTATAAACAAGTTGACTACAGGTTACTCCAAGTATTTTCTGTCTCAAGAATCCAAGTTAGCCTCTCTGGGAATAAATGCAGTGGAAGCTGGAAGGCAGGAGGCGGACCTGGAAAGTGGGAGAGAAGAGTTAAGAGTCAATAATCAACGACTCTGAGTCATAAAACCAGAAAGGCATTGAACATTTAGAAGGAGCTCTGGCCCCATAAAGAAAACAATGCCTCTTAGTAAGCATATTATCTGCAACAAAGCAAAACAAATTTTCAAGCATCTTACTGAAACTGCCGGGCAGGGAATTCATGAAAAGTTTCTATTTAGCAAAGGATAGAGAACGGAAATTAATAACACAGTGCCCATTATTACTAATTTAAGATGTATAGAATGTCACTGATGTGATCTTTTATACTGCAATGATGTTTTTCCTTTGTTTTCAGGAAGCACAGCAAGGCTGGGAAACAAAAGCAGGCTGGTTGAAGGTCTAGGTTTTGCAGTCAAAATGCTTGGATTTAATTCTCAGCTCAGCCACTCATTAACTGTATGAACACTGGAAGATTCCTAAATTTCTCTATACCTGTTAGGGTAACTTCTCTTTCTCACTTGCAAAGAAGAAACTCTATTATTATTTCTGAACATTTATATATAGAGAGTTGACTATAAGTCATATATGGTCCAAAGATTTCATTAACACACTGAATTCTCAGAGTGAACCTATTAATTTTATTAATAGTTTCGTTATTTCAAAGATGAGGAAACCGAGACATGAGAGATGAAATAACTTGCCCAAGATCACACAGCTAGAGAGTACCAGTGTCAAATTCCATACCCTGGCAGTGTGACTCCAGTCTGCCTTCTGGTCTACCTGCGTTCTTGGAGGGCAGTATGTTAAATGAGTTTACTACTCATTCCTGCAATTGGGCAGCAAAGTACCTCCTCCTCTTTTGTCCTCTTAACACCTTCAAGAAGGCCAGCGAGAAAGAGTAAGCTATGTTTGCCCCAGACTGGGCTGGGACTCTAAGTGGAATCATCCTGTGACACTCTTCTGAAAAGTTTGTTGGGGATATGTATGAGGGAGGGGAGGCAAGGTGGTGAAAGATGTGGTATTATTTCACGTATGATAAATATTGAACATGTTGTCTTTGAGAAAAAGTAACAAATAGAGACTGAAGTACTTGACCAAGAGGCTGAGGGAGTAATTAGTGAGGAAAGGTCCAGAGGAGGCAGAAAATATCAATGTAAGAATATTAAAAAAGTAGGGTTCATCGGTGGAGATCTGAGAGTACCAAGGATTTGCAAAAATATAGATAAGTTTGGAGAAGAATGAAAGGTAAATGGAATTATTTCACTCTTATGGACCTTCGTTACTCAGTAAATATTTGTCGAACCAATGAATAACTTGTATGTACCTGAAAGGAAAGCCTATGCCTTTTAACTTTTCAAGGATCCTGAACATAAGTTTGACGCTTAATTAAGGCTGCTGCTGCTTCCATAAATGGTCTCAGACTAAACAATTAATTTTGTTGATTCCTCTCAAACCATACTGACCCACAAACTTTAAACACAAAATAATAGAGCTGGCAGGATCCCTAGAGGCCTCCTAATAAGGTCAGCACAAAAATAGCCATTGAAGTGAGGTATTTTGTCTGCAGTCAGTTTTGTTTTCTCTGTGGCCCCTTGTGTTACAAGGTTTTGAAAGAGTTTCCTCTCATTTCCTCTCTCTCATTTAAGAAATGAGAGATTTCCTGTGAAAAAATGTACTCCCAGCATTATTGAGATGTTGATTTTTCTTTTTCCCTAGGGAAGATGGGTCTGCATTCCTGCATGTCAGCAATTAGCTGGAGCTGAGGTACCCTTGCCCTTCTAGACAGGATGGTTAGTCAGTTCTCAGAACTCCTTTCAAATCCTGTATGCTGCTGCCTGATCATTTCCACCTTCCCTCCCAACCCTGCATGATGTGAGTTTGTGTCAGGAACCAGAAACTGAGGCCCAGGCAAGTAGAGGGCTATACCATGTAATGAACACAGTAGCCCCTTTACCCGATTTCCTTCTGGAATAATATCCCAGTGAGGCAATTCTGCTGGGTCTGATTGTGACATGGGGCAAGCTACGGAATGTAAACGAATTATAATCTAAATGGAAATCTTTGATTATACATGCATTAGTCAGATCCACACTTAGATTACCATGATCAGTTCTGGTCATCACATTATAAAATAAAATATTGAAACACTTGACAATGCAAAGAGAAAGAGATGAGTTTGATCTTCTGCTGTGATTATATTGTATTAATGACTTCCTATCATATTACTGGTTTCTATAGCCTATTAAAGAAAATAAAATGTAATAATATGATGGCAAGAAAGCTAAGAGAGGAGCCATGTTGCTTTCTAGAGATTTTGAAAAACAATAAAAAAGTCTTTTTTCCCCCCCTTGAAAGTAGGTAAGTGCTTTCCTAATCAGGGTGAAATTATTTATTAATCAATAAGGTTGTAAATTAGGAAATTATTTATTCAACAGATGATAATTTAATATCACTCAAAAATTGTGATAGACTTGTATCCAGGGTATAGTTTCACATAATGACATAGTGTAGAGAGTAACATAGTTATCAAAGACAGTAATTCTCTTTACAAGGAAGTATGTTACTGAACTATTACAAGGATTCTTGGTAGCTCTCAAAATTTGCAGCTTTTCCAAGCTCATTGACTGTTGATTAAAACAAGATTCAGCTTTTTTAACCTTAGGTCTTTTGGCACAAAAATGACAAAATGGAGAGCGTCAAGCAACAGTGGCCATTTGGCAGCTCTGATATAATTATATCCAATTTATTTGCTATTCCAATACCTTATTTGACTTCAGATCTTGGTCGCTGTCAACTATTGACATCATTAACTTCTCTCAGAGAAAGATGGATGCCATTCCACTCACTTTTGTGATTCATTCCTGTCCTATCCCTTCTCTATAGGTGAGGATATTAATGATTTCTGACCCTTAGATTAGGTGATAGGTTTATAAATGTTTATGTCATACAAAAAAAACCCACCACAACATATAAAAAGTTGCATAAACACTTGTTATATATCAGATAATACTAATGAAACTTGGGAGCTTTCAGTTTCAGCTTGGAGAAGTAGAAGATGAGAAGAGCATCTCTCACATATGAAAAAAAAAAAAAAAGAGTTGGATGGACTGCAAATTAATGACTTTTCCTAAATTCACCAGAGAACTGACTTCACACACCACGTGAATGTGTGTGTGTATATTTATCATTAAAAAGGAAGAATACATAAAGATTAACACTACTTGCTTTTATAACTTTTTCACAACTCTAAAAATCAAAGGAATATGATATTGGTACAGTGATAGAAAAATAGATCAGTGAACAGTTCTAAAATAGACCAATACAGAGAAAATTGAATTTCAATAAAAGTGCAAAAAAAATTCACAAAGAAGGAATGGTCTTTTCACAAATCAGTCTACAGCTGAGAATCAATATGCTAGCAAAATAAGCTTTAATCCATACCTGGAACAAGATATAAAAATTTTAACTAGAAATAGATCATTGAAATCAATGTAGAATTTAAATTGCACAATGTCTAGACAAAAATTTAGGACCTTGGTCTACACAATTTTTTAAAAAATTTGACACCTAAATCAAGACATTTTAAAATGGTAAGATAGAATTTGTAAATAAAAAAAACTTAAA
>SJYC01077712.1:0-23511 GCA_006408675.1 Madoqua kirkii | reverse complement strand
TTGTAAATAAAAAAAACTTAATCCTCTCTTCAAATTTATTAAAAAGAAAATGAAAATATAAATGCACATTAGAAAATATTTGGAAGTCATTTACATGAGAAATAAATTTTATCCAGAAAGTATAAAGAAAACCAAAATTCTCAAATATATGTATAATAAACTAACGAAAAAACACTCAACATCATTGAAAATTTAACGGCAGTAAGATATCACTATATATGTGTTACAATGGCTAAAATGTTGCAAGGACATGAAGAAATCAGAATTTACCTGCACTAATCACGGTGATGTAAGTTGGTACAACCATTTGGAGAGCAGTCAGACAGTTTCTTTAAAAAGTCATGCAGTATCTTTTGATCCAGGCATTCTATTTCTAGATATTTACAAAAAAGTAAGGAAAACATTTGGCCATGCAAAGTCTTGTGACAAGAACGTTCAAAATAGTTTCATTTGAAATACCCCTAAACTGGAAGCAACTCCAATATCTATCAATAATTGAATGCAAAAATGAATTTTACTATATCTATAAAATAGAATGCTACTCAAGAATGAATAGAGTAAACTATTGATAGGTGCAACAAGACTGACAGTTTTCAAAATGATTATGCAAGAGTAAAAGAAGTCAGACAAAAAAAAGAGAAAGAGAGCATGCAATATAGTTCAAATATACAAATTACATAAAACTTTAATTAATCTACAGTAGCAAAAAACAGATCAGTAGTTGCCTGAGAATGATGATTTGGATCAGGGAGGAGTTAAAGAGAGATTATTAAGGGAAGAAGAAAGTTTTGAAAGTGATGGGTTTGTTCATTTTCTTGATTGTAGTAATGGACTCATAAATGTATATGTATTTCAAAACATTATATTATATAATTTATATCTATATAGTTTATTATATATGAATTATATCTCAATAGTTTATTTTTAAAATTTAATAGTGCCATTCTATCTCTGGGAATAGTCAAAGAAATGGGAGAAAAATATATTACATTATATAATATATTTATAAATATATATCTACACATATATGTGTACATACTATATTCAGTAATGATAGTTATAAGACTGATAAAGATAGTCTATGCTAGGACCATTTGAGATTTGTTATTTGTTCCTGTTTCATTTCAATTCTGCCCTAGTGGCATGTAGTTTTGATGCCCATTTTCTTGAAAAAAATACTCAGATCTTTTTTGTTTTCTAAAGATTTCCTCAAAGTGGGTGATATTGAAAGCTCTACCAAATATAAGATCTTATTTTAAAAATGTCTGGGAAGAGTATTATCCTAAAGGATTATTTTCCTCAGGCATGATGGTGAATATGTAGGGCAAGGATTCTTACCAATAACACTAATCATCAATAATACTAAAGTTGATGAGGGTGCTGCTAAAAATATTAATTGTGCTTAAAATGGCAATGATAATAGTTTTAATTTATTGGAAAGTCAGAGACTATTTCTAGTCCCTTGAAATATGCCATCTGATTTTTGTCTTCATAAAGACTTGTGTGATAATCACCATCCCCATTTTCAGATGAACAAACCATAGCACTGAGAGATTAGCATCTTGTTGAGGGGCACATGGAGAGTTTATTTTCTGTCCTCAGTGCCTGATACACAGTAATTGTGTGTCAGTCAGGATACTGGCAGGAAGGAGATAACATATCCAAAGTGTTTAATTGAAGAGAAATTATTTATAGCTTTGTGGAAACTCCCAGAGACTAGAAAATGTGGGAACTGCTAGCCATCAAAAACCTTGAAGGGGTAAAAAGTCTTCCCAAGGTCTGGAGAAAGCTTGGTGCCATAAGTGAGGGACATTTTTTTCTCAGTCAAGAGATTAAAAACCCAATTTTCTGAAAATTGAGCTTGTACTTCCAATGGAGGTGTGAACAAGTTGACCTAATATTGATTCGATCTTCATTGTCATGAACTTCCAATGATTCCTTAGAAGTGTTTGTGACTTTTACAGAGGCACAACAAGTTCACTTTTATAACTGATATTTAAAATTATTTATGATCCTGAATAAAGCATTTTAATAAAAATTTAAGCAAGGTTATTTGAATATAGATTTAAAGAGTTGAACAGAAAATCAAACTTATTCTGTGCACTGCAAAAAGTGGATGGAATATAAAAACATTTAATTGTGTCTGTGCATTTTTGAAAACCTTATTTAAATGTCTATTTGGAAAATATAATGTCAAGAATATATTGCAACCCCTCTCTTGCAGACAGACTGCTTGTCCCTTAACTGACTGGAAATGTAGTAATTAAAACCTCAGCCATCACGAATATCATATGACACTTCATGAACATAACATTAAATTATTGCAATGCCATCAGGAATATTTATCTTTTGTCTGTAGGATAATTTTAGTCAGTTTCATGTCTAGTTGGCTGAAATGTCTGAGTTTCATTTATAACAATATTTCCATCTCTGGTCATGGTCTTCCAGAGATCCGGGATCATGTCAGTTCTCAACCCACACCATACTTTTCTATACAGAGAATCCTATGGCAGCTTTGATCACAGTGATGCTATCCTCAGCGACCTCACTTCACTAGCAATGCCAAGTTGCTAATGAGAACAAATTCAGGGCTTTTATAATCATCTCATCTTCCCTTTGGACTTTGCCCATCTTTTTAGTCAAAGAGAACCCTTGGTAATAAGGATTACCATGGTATATGTACCATTCATCAGTGAATTTGTTTAACAACCATTTACTGAATTATCTGTTATATTCAGGAAGAATTATAACACAGGGTATTCACAATGGTGACTGTGGCATTTTGTTTTGGAGGACATTAATGGTAGCAACAGTTGGAGCAACAATGGCTATTGTTATGTGATGGTGGTTTGGTCACTAAGTCGTGTCCAAATCTTTTGACCACATGGACTGTAGCCCTCCAGGCTCCTGTGTCCTTGGGAGTTCCATGGCAAGAATCCTGGAATGGGTTGCCATTTCCTTCTCCAAGGGATCACTCTGACCCAGGGATCAAACTCACGTCTCCTAACTTGGCAGGCAGTCTTCTGCATTGCAGGAGGATTCCTCAGCAACTAAGCTGCCAGGCAAGCCTACTTTTGTGTAGGCTAATTTTTTGTAGGAACAGAAATTATTGTCATCTCTGGCACAACTACTACTTTACTTTATATTTATAATTAGCGGCATATCAATTAAGATAAACTTTCCACTGTGGCTTTGTCAATAATGGGTTGTATAAAAAAATAATAATGCAGTCTGTTAGCAATTTGATCTTGGACTGCAAGGAGATCCAACCAGTCCATCTTAAAGGAAATCAGTCCTGAATATTCATTGGAAGGACTGATGCTGAAGCTGAAGCTGAAGTTCTGATTCTTTGGCTATCTGATGCAAAGAATTGACTCACTGGAAAAGATTCTGATGCTGGGGAAGATTGAAGGCAGGAGGAGAAGGGGACGACAGAGAATGAGATGGTTGGATGGCAACACTGAATCGATAGACATGAGTTTGAGCAAGCTCTGGGATTGGTGATGGACAGGGAAGTGTGGCATGCTCCAGTCCATGGGATTACAGAGAGTCAGACACGACTGAATGACTGAACTGGACTGAATTGAAGGCAGTCTGTATTTCCTATAGTTCAAGCTTTCCTACAAGTTAAGTCAATCACACACCCTGGACATACCTGGATTTTCTGTAAACATACATTTTGTGGGATTATAGTTCTCTTTAAACATTCTCTGTGTGGAAAATTCCCCAGTACATGAATTTAATTTCTAGTGCAATTTAGAGGGCAACATTTTTCTTCATGAAAATTTTGTTTGCCATTCTCTTACTTTTCTTGTCAAAATTGAAATATTGAAAAAATTAACCATTTCTGGATACTTCATATTCATCAATATAAATATCAATTTCCTGCCATGACCCAGTAGAATAATACTCTCAGTAAGTATGTGTTTCCCAAAGAAAAGTTCCAAACTATGTTTTACCTGCCTCTGTTGTTTTATCCCTTGCAATTAGTTCTACTTTGCACCTTTGTGTGTGTGTGTGTCTTTATATGGGCATCCTAGGAGCTTCCCAGGTGGTGCTAGTGGTAAAGAATCCATCTGCCAATGCAGGAGATATAAGAGACAAAGTTTCCATCTCTGGGTCGGGAAGATTCCCTGGAGGAGGGCATGGCAACCCACTTCAGTATTCTTGCCTGGAAAATCCCATGGACAGAGGAGCCTGGCAGGCTATAGTCCATGGTGTCACAAATAGTAGGACACGATTGACGTGACTTAGCATGCATGCACAATGGGCATCCTGCCTGGAGCCAGTAGCTCTTAATACATTCTCAATTTTTGGTGAAATAGCAGCAGCATGAGTTTTGGCATTGAACAGCATGACTGGTAAGAGAATAGCCTTGAACAATTTGCTCAAATTCACTGAATTTTAATTTCTTCATTTTCTTTCAAATTTCTTAACCTCTTTCACAATGAGGTTTATTCATCAGTTAGAGAAAATTATAAAACAAAAAGATATCACAGGACATTTTTAATGTTAAGATGAGGTAATAAATATAAAGTATTTTGCACATGCTTGTGACATGGTAAAAACTTTGTAAATGGTACCTGATATTGACATGATCACTAAGTGGGGCAATGGACATGAACTTCTTGGTGTGTAATATGTGCTTGATAACTATTAGTTTATTTAGTTTCCTCTAAAAATGTATGAGTTCCCATCTGTGTATGTGGATTAAAGTGCATGGGCTTTGTCATTCTCTTTTCTTTATTGCTATGGGGACATCCTCACTTTTTTCTGGGTTCAAAGTTATGTTTCAATAGTTTATATGGCTGGATGTCTTCCTGTAAGGCAATGGTGCTACATATTTTACACCTAGGGAAACCAAAGAATATAATTATCTGCCTCACTTTTCACTGTACGTCAAGATTTAGTTAATTGACTCCAGTTCATTTTGCCCAGAGCATCTCCTCGAGACAGATACCATGGTCACTGGTATTAGCTGATAGAAACTGTGGTCCTATAGAGAGAAAAGAGGGATGAGGCTCTCCCAGTCATAGAATTCCCAGTGACCACGAAACAGCCACTGGCTGGTAATAACTTCCTCTCCCCTCTGACTTGGAATGGATTGCAGGCACTGACCTAGAGGGGAAAGGCTTCATCTCCAAACATCAGCCAATCTCATCTCATTGCAAGGGAAAGGCCCCTGGAGACGTGCTCCTATCCATCATGTGGACAGCTTTGGCCAAAGTGCCCACTACATCACTGGGTTTAATAAAAAGTTGCTGGAGGCTGCAGTACTAGTGACAGATGTAAACCGCAGCATGGCCAGAGCCTACGAGTTCTCCCAAGGTGGAGGTATACTTGAGGAGGAAGAGGAGGAAAGGAAAGAGAAGACAAAAAGAGGAGTGAAAAATGATAAGGTGAACACTTCACAAGAGCCATTAATAGTGAATTTAATAAACTGAAATACACCTCTAAAGGAGAAGCCTTTACTCTGAAAAGACAAAATCGGAGAAGATAAATGACAAAAGAGTACAAAAGATACAACAAAAGAAGTGAATCAGGAAGTCATGAAACTTTTCTATTAAATCCAAGCATGCCAGAATTAAGAGAGCAATAGATTACCCTAGAAATTTGAAAGAAATAAATCAAGAAAAATTGTTGAAAAGCATTAACTTTATGGCAATTGTTATTACACAATCTTATCACATAACATGTAAATATACCTTAATGCATATATAGAACTTCAAGGCTGAGCGTATATTAGGCATTTTAAAAAGTTGTGTCAAGTGACTAATGACTCACCAATTAGCCAAATGTCCATACAAAAGGCAATCATTACTATTTACACACTTGGTCAAATCACAAGGGTTCAGTTTATATTTTGCATCTCAATATTCTAATTTTTTTCTAACTGGTTATGACAAACCTATATAGCATATTAAAAAGCAGAGACATTACTTTGCAAACAAAGGTCCGTCTAGTCAAGGCTATGGTTTTTCCAGTGGTCATGCATGGATGTGAGAGTTGGACTGTGAAGAAAGCTGAGCGCCGAAGAACTGATGCTTTTGAACTGTGGTGTTGGAGAAGACTCTTGAGATTCCCTTGGACTGCCAGAAGATCCAACCAGTCCATTCTGAAAGAGATCAGTCCTGAGATTTCTTTGGAAGGACTGATGCTAAAGCTGAAACTCCAATACTTTGGTCACCTTATGTGAAGAGTTGACTCATTGGAAAAGACTCTGATGATGGGAGGGATTGAGGGCAGGAGGAGAAGGGGATGACCGAGGATGAGATAGCTGGATGGCATTACTGACTCGATGGACATGAGTTTGGGTAAGCTCTGGCAGTTGGTGATGAACAGGGAGGCCTGGCGTGCTGTGATTCATGGGGTCGCAAAGAGTCGGACATGACTGAGCGACTGAACTGAACTGAATGTCACTATATTCAATAATATGAATAACCCAGCAGTTTTCTCATGAAATAGATAATTTTGAAAACTAAGGATTCTTCCTAAGATGTATCATGGATATGCATATACATGTATGTTCATATGCTCAGTTGCTAAGTTGTGTCTGACTTTTTGCATCCACATGGACTATGGCCTGGCAGGCTCCTCTGTCCATGCGATTTTCCAAGCAGGAATGCTGAAGTGGGGTACAATTTCCTCCTCCAAGGAATCTACCCAACCCAAAGATTGAAATTGTGTCTCTTGCACCTCCTACATTGGCAGGCAAGTTCTTTTACCACTGAGCCTGCACATAGATATGCAGGCTATGATGTATTCATACTAAGCACAAAGATGCATTCGATGTAGAAAAAAATGGGTCGCATAGGGCCCAGGAATTCACAATACTTAAAATCCTTTCTTTCCTGGCATATCATAGGAAAGTAGATCACATGGGTATCAGAGAAGACATGGAAGACTTCAGATCCTGGACCTGTGGTGGTCTTTATGTAGAATGTTCTCATTGACTCATGGTGAAGACTTCCTCACCCACATACCTCATTGCCTTGAACAATAATTGCAGAGACTCTCTAGGGCAAGAATCATTACTTCTGTTCCCCCCCCCACCCCAAATATTATATATATATAGCATGTAGAAGGCAAGAGTAAATATAAAACTGCTCACGGTTGTATTCTTAACACTAGAATAGTGCCTGTCTTATCATGGATGTTTAAAAATAGTCATTAAATTAATAAATATACCCTGACTTCAAGTACTATAAAATAATGTGGAATCTAGTTTAATTATAGTTGGAACAATAATGTAACAAATATGCAAAAAAAAAGTTTTGTTTTGTTTTTTTCTCTAAGCTTTATACTAAAGCTGTACCTGTCAGATAGGCCAAAGAATATCAATTAATAACAACTAACTATCTCAGTCACATCTAGCTTAACCAGTCTCTTTCAGCTAAGGATGTTCCAAGAGGCAGTGGACTTTTGTCTGCTTCCTGTTGCAGAGAATGGGAACTATTATATTGTGAATTCTTGATACATGTTTCTTGGGTGAATGAATTCATCAGTGAACAAATCAATAAATGAACATTGGAAAAACTCAGTTTCTTTTGAAATTTAGCTAATTTTTAAAACATTTTTCCCATCCTCCCCTAGATGGGATCTAGATGTATGTGACAGGGGAGCAAATGTGTGTCACAAAGAAGTCAGTGCCCCAAATCAACAAAGAAGTCAGTGCCCCAAACCAAGTCTAAGGGATTTTTTAGGCAAGAATACTGGAGTGGGTTACTATTTCCTTCTCTAGGGGATATTCCTGACTCAGAATTTGAACCTGAGTCTTCTGTGTCCGCTGCATCACAGACAGATTCTTTACATACTGAGCCATTGGAGAAGCCACATCTCTCTCAGTAGGTCTATTTTACTTCTTGCATCAATGTCTTTTATCTTCTTAATTGTTAAGAACTTTGACACCCCATCACCAAACCCTAGGTTTTTAAACTGAATTATGTTTAACTTTAAAATTTTTATCTGTTTGCTTAGTTGATTTAAATATGACTTAATGTTAACATTTAAATTCAAATTTATAAGAATAAGATGTTAAAATTGAATTAAATTTAAAATAATTTTTCCAATTAAAATGGTGATTTGTTATTAATCAAAATAACAGCAGATGAACTTAAAATGCTATAAATCCATACATAGATGATATGAGAGGAGATAATAACAGATGAGAGGCATCATCAGTGAAATTTAGGAAGCTAGAGTTTGGAGGTTGGGTTGATAATCAAGGTGCTAAAAACACAGACATTAAGTGCAGATCTACTTTCTGAATGATGACATCTTCCGTTTCCTTCTTTCAGTTGACTTCAGAGTACTGGCAACCATCGTTTTCACCTCCTAATCAACAACAGGTATCAAGTTTCCCTCTTTGGAGAAGTATACAGATACTGCCACTTGTGGATTTCCAGTAATATGGCCAAGTTTCTAAGAGCCTTAGAATACAGTTCAGAATAAACAAAATTTTACCATCAGTCCCAATATAGCTTCCAAGCTTTTTGTTATCATGCTCTTAAGTATAAATCTCTATGCACATATTATTAGAATTTTTTTAAAAGCTCTCCAACAAAAAGGAAAAAGAATATAAATTTAAGTAAAAATTAAAAACACTGAAGGGAAATCAGAGAGTGAAAGAAATATCCCAAATATAAGTTAATATGTCATATGTTCAAGTAACTATCAAACACAGGAGAAAAAAAAAGATTTGGGGAGAGGGAAACTTTCAAAAAATACCTCATAGAATGAGGTTACTACAAAGTGTCCTCTTGCCAACAAAGGTCCATCTAGTCAAAGCTATGGTTTTTCAATAGTCTTGTATGGATGTGAGAGTTGGACCATAAAGAAGGCTGAGCACTGAAGGATCAAGGTTTTTGAACTGTGGTGCTGGAGAAGACTCTTGAGAGTCCCTTGGACAGTAAGGAGATCCAACCAGTCAATCCTAAATGAAGTCAGTCCTGAATATTCATTGGAAGAACTGTTGCTGAAGCTGACGCTTCAGTACTTTGGCCACCTGATGAGAAGAGCTCATTTATTAGAAAAGACCCTGATGCTGGGAAAGATGGAAGGCAGGAGGAGAAGGGGACAACAGAAGAGAAGATGGCTGGATGGCATCATGGACTCAGTGAACTTGAGTTTGAGCAAGCTCTGAGAGCTGAAGAAGGACAGGGAAGCCTGGGGTGCAGCGGTCCATGGAGTTGCAAAGTCGGTGACAATTGAGCAACTGAACAAGTCCTAGTATTCATTATCCTTTTGTATAAATAGCCTAAACCCACACTTTAACTAAATTTCAGATTACCTTTTTGTCATAACTCACAAATTCAAAAACTTAAATGGAATACACAGATAAAGCAAGATTAAATAGAAATAATTCTGTATGTAGCCCTGCTGGATAACACATTAGCCCTTTGGTCATGAACAAATATAAAACAGGACATAATTTATGTCAACGTTTGTTTGTATTTGGTCACACAGTTATGTCTGACTCTCTGTAACCCCAGTGACTGTAGCCCACCAGGCTCCTCTGTCCTTGGAATTCTCCAGGCAAGAATACTAGTGTGGGTTGTCATTTCCTACTCCAGATGATCTTCCAGACTCAGGGCTCAAAGCTGCATCTCTTGTATCTTCTGCATTAGCAGGCAGCTTCTTTACCACTGCACCACCTAATATATGTCTACAGTTTTCAGGAATTATACACGAGAGAGTGCAACTATGTAATTACTGAAGGGAGGAAAAATCCCTAGGTTAGCCCCGTAATCACTCCAGGTTTCTATTTTGTGAAAATTTCCTTTTATTTTTTTTTAAATTTTTTAAATAAATTTATTTTTACTTCATTCTATGTTACAATACTGTATTGGTTTTGCCATACATTGACATGAATCAGCCACAGGTATACACGATCTCCCAATGCCAAAGCCCCCTTCCACCTCCCACCCATATCATCTCTCTGGATCATCCCGTGCACCAGCCCCAAGCCTCCTGTATCCTGTATTGAACTTAGACTGGTGCTTCATTTCTTACATGATAGTATTCATGTTTCAATGCTATTCTCCCAGTTTATCCCACCCTCTCCCTCTCCCTCAGAGGCCAAAAATTCATTCTATACATCTGTGTCTCTTTTGTTGTCTCACATACAGAGTCATCATTACTATCTTTCTAAATTCCATATATATGTGTCAGTATACTGTACTGGTGTTTTTTTTTCTGGCTTACTTCACTCTGTATAATTGGCTCCAGTTTCATCCATTTCATTAGAACTGATTCAAATGTATTCTTTTTAAGGGCTGAGTAATACTCCATTGTGTATATGTACCACCACTTTCTTATCCATTCGTCTACTGATGGACATCTAGGTTGTTTCCATGTCCTGGCTATTATAAACTATGCTGCAATGAACATTGGGGTATATGTGTCTCTTTCAATTCTGGTTTCCTCAGTGTGTATGCCCAGCAGTGGGATAGCTCTGTCATAAGGCAGTTTTATTTGCAGTTCTTTAAGGAATCTCCACACTGTTCTCCGTAGTGGCTGTACTAGTTTGCATTCCCACCAACAGTGTAAGAGGGTTCCCTTTTCTCCATCTCCTCTCCAGCATTTATTGCTTGTAGACTTTTGGATCACAGCCATTCTGACTGGTGTGAAATGATACCTTATTGTGGTCTTGATTCACATTTCTCTGATAATGAGTGATGTTGAGCATCTTTTCATGTGTTTGTTAGCCATCTGTATGTCTTCTTTGGAGAAATGCCTATTTAGATCTTTGACCCTTTTTTGATTGGATCGTTTATTTTTCTGGAGTTGAGCTGCTTAAGTTGCTTGTATATCTTTGAGATGAGTTGTTTGTCTGTTGCTTCATTTGCTATTGTTTTCTCCCATTCAGAAGGCTGTCTTTTCACCTTACTTATAGTTTCCTTTGTTGTGCAGAAGCTTTTAATTTTAATTAGATCTCATTTGTTTATTTTTGCTTTTATTTCCAGTACACTGGGAGGTGGATCATAGAGGATCCTGCTGTGATTTATGTCGGAGAGTGTTTTGCCTATGTTCTCCTCTGACTGTGATACAGAGACCTGCACAGGGATCATAGGGAGCTGAAGAAGCAAAGACCACAACTTAAAATGCTGCAGTAGCTCAGTGAGGGGCCATAGAAAGGGATAGAAGATAGATGCATGAGGGAGGGCCAGCAACCAAGTGGAAGGTCTCCATAAATGTTTGACTGAGAGCTGGGCTGTAACTCTACAGGGAAGACTACATGAGAAATTCCAGAGACTGCTTTGGGTTTAACTGTGAACACAGGTATTTGAAATCAAGAAATGCTATAAGATTTAATTCTAGTCTTTATAGAATAGAGAAACATTTTAAATATCACAGGCCTCCAGCTGAGAATTGCAGATTCATACCTTTGGAGTAAATTCCACACACCATGGTTGAGCCTATTCTAGACTGTTCTACAGCTTAAAATCAAACATTAGTATAATCCACAGAAGAAGTTATTTGAAAGTAATGAACCAGTAACTTAACTGCCCACTAGAAAAGAACATGCTTAGGGTTGTTGTTCATTTGCTAAATCATGTCTGACTCTTTGCAATCTCGTGGACTGCAGCATGCCAATTTCCCTGTCCTTCACTATCTTTTGGAGTTTCCACAAACTCATGTCCATTGAGTCAGTGATGCTATCCAACTGTCTCATCCTCTGTTACCCCCTGGTCCTCCTGCCCTCAATCTTTCCCAGCATCAATGTCCTTTCTAATGAGTCAGCTCTTTGCATCAGGTGGCCAAAGTATTGGAGCTTCAGCTTCAGCATCAATCATTCCAGTGAATATTCAGGGCTGATTTCCTTTAGGACTGACTGGTTTCTTCTCCTTGATGTCCAAGTAGATCCTTGCCATTTCTGACTTTTATTATTCCCATCTTGCTAGAAATGTTCCTTTGGTATCTTCAGTTTTCTTGAAGAGATCTCTACTCTTTCCCGTTCTATTGTTTTACTCTACTTCTCTGCATTGTTCACTTAAAAAAGCTTTCTCACTACTCCTTGCTATTCTTTGGAACTCTACATTCAGTTGTGTATATTTTTCATTTTTCTCTTTTGCCTTTTGCTTCCCTTCTTTTCTCAGCTATTTGTAAAGTCTCTTCAGAAAACCATATTACCTTCTTTAATTTCTCTTTCTTTGGGATGGTTTTGGTCACTGCTTTCTGTACAATGTTATAAACCTCTATCCAGAGTCTCTAAATTTTATAATTCATGATATTCAGTATGGTGGTGGTATTACTCTCTCAGTTGTGCTTGATTCTTTCTGATCACATGGTCTCTAACTTGCCACGCTCCTTTGTTCATGGAATTCTTCAGGCAAGAATATTGTAATGAATAGCCATTTCCTTCTCCAGGGCATCTTCCTGATTCAGAGATAGAACCTGGGTCTCCTGCACTGTAGGCAGATTCCTTACCATTTGAGCCATCAGTAAGTCTGATATTTAGTATATGTCAAAATCATTAATATGCAAAGGAATAAGACTATGTAGGCTGGAATTGAGGAAAAAAAATATCTTCAGTGATGTCAGTCTCAAGCTATAAACTCTCTCAGATGTAGTATACCAAGACTTTAAAGAATTATTAGAATGATTATCTAAGACTTGAAGGCAAGTTTAGTGATAATAAGTGAATAGACAAAAAGTCTTGAGAGAGAAATGCAAATTTAAAAAGAACTACATGACAAGGTACAAAAATTAAAATAAAGAATTCAATCTATGGTATAATAGTTTGAAGATAAAAATCAGTAAACTTAAAGCAGATCAATAGAAATTATTCATTCTAAAAATAAATAAAAAGAATTAAAAGGTGAACAAAACTTTCTGAATGTTTAGCACAATATTAAACAATCTAACAAGTAATTGTAGTCAAAAAGGGAAAAAGAGAGAAAAAAAAACCTTAACAAATTAATAGCTGAAAATTTTCCAAATTTGATGAAGCACATTGACTTCCATAAGCAAAAGATGGTGAGAAACCCAAAAAGGATAAATGCAAAGAAAATCACACCTAAGCCTATTATGGTCAAACTGCTGGAAACCAACAATAAAGAAAAAATATTGACAGCAAGTATAAGGTGGAAAAAACTCATTACACAGAGGGAAAATAGAAATAAATTATATTTTATTTTGTTATCAGAAAGATACAAGCTAGAATCAAATAAAATTATATTTTAAATAGATAAAGAAAAGGTTACTGTTCATCCAGCATTCTTCATCAGAAAAACAAGAGTAAATATATATTTTCAAGTAAACAAAAGCTGGTGGATTTGTTGCCAAATGCCATGCACTGTGTGAAAAGGTAATAGATATTCTTTAGGCTGAAGGGAAATGATACCAAATGAAACCTCTCACCTATGGGAAAAAAGAAGAGCACCAGAAATATGAGGTATGAAAATAGACACAGTAATTTTTATTTCTTATAATTTTTTAAAAAGACTAGTATGTAGACTAAGAATAACAATTTTGCGTTGGCCAAAATGTTTATTCCTGATGTTCAAGCTGGTTTTAGAAAAGGCAGAGAAACCAGAGATCAAATTGCCAACATTCGCTGGATCATGGAAAAAGCAAGAGAGTTCCAGAAAAAAAAATATATTTCTGCTTTATTGACTATGCCAAAGCCTTTGACTGTGTAGATCACAATAAACTGTGGAAAATTCTTCAAGGGATGGGAATACCAGACCACCTGACCTGCCTCTTGGGAAATCTGTATGCAGGTCAAGAAGCAACAAACAGGTAGAAGTGGACATGGAACAACAGACTGGTTCCAAATAGAAAAAGGAGTGCGTCAAGGCTATATATTGTCACCGTGATTATTTAACTTACGTGCAGAATACATTATGAGAAACGCTGGACTGGAAGAAACACAAGCTGGAATCAAGATTTCTGGGGGAAATATCAATTACCTCAGCTATGCAGATGACACCACCCTTATGGCAGAAAGTGAAGAGGAGCCAAAAAGCCTCTTGATGAAAGTGAAAGAGGAGAGTGAAAAAGTTGGCTTAAGGCTCAACATTCAGAAAACAAAGATCATGGCATCCGGTCCCATCATTTCATGGGAAATAGATGGGGAAACAGTGGAAACAGTGTTAGACTTTATTTTGAGGGACTCTAAATTCACTGCAGATGGTGACTGCAGCCATGAAATTAAAAGACGCTTACTCCTTGGAAGGAAAGTTATGACCAACCTAGATAGCATATTCAAAAGCAGAGATATTACTTTGCCAACTAAGGTCCGTCTAGTCAAGGCTATAGTTTTTCCTGCGGTCATGTATGGATATGAGAGTTGGACTGTGAAGAAGGCTGAGTGCTGAAGAATTGATGCTTTTGAACTGTGGTGTTGGAGAAGACTCTTGAGAGTCCCTTGGAATGCAAGGAGAGACCCAACCAGTCCATTCTGAAGGAGATCAACCTTGGGGTTTTTTGGTAGGAATGATGCTAAAGTTGAAGCTCCAGTACTTTGGCCAACTCATGCAAAGAGTTGACTCATTGGAACAGACTCTGATGCTGGGAAGGATTGGGGGCAGGAGGAGAAGGGGACGACTGAGGATGAATCGGCTGGATGGCATCACGGACTCGATGGAGGTGAGTCTGAGTGAACTCGAGAGATGGTGATATACAGGGAGGCCTGGTGTGCTGTGATTTATGGGGTCGCAAAGAGTCAGACACGACTGAGCGCCTGAACTGAACTAAACTGAAAATGTTTATTCAGGTTTTTTCCAGAAAATGGTATGGAAAAAACTGATGAACTTTTTGGCCAACCCAATCTTATTAGTTTTATATGAGATGACTTCAAGAGCATAAAGAACTATCTGTAAAATAGGGGAGTGGGCAAATTTGAAACATTGTTGTAAGATGATTACATTTGTGACATGAGATATGCCAACTGGAAAGTGTAAAATAGGAACTGTTAAGTATAACATGATAAAATATTGACTATAAATAGCTTTTATAAAATTACAATGCATGTTTTACCACTAGAATTTGCTTAAACTATTGCCCACATTCCAAGTCTAGCCTGCTTCTGTATAGTCCATGATAAGAATGTTATTTTCAAATTTTATGTATTGTCAGAAAACAAACCTACAAACAAATGAAAGAAATACACAATGGGACTCAAATGTAATTCCCCAAACACTAAAAATACTTTCTATCTGACTCTTAAAAAAAAAAAGCTCAATTCTGATATAGAGCGACCAACTAAAAATTCAATAGAGGGAAAAAAATGGATATTAATTCCAAGTCGGTAAATATAAAGGATGAACTAAAAATCAATTAACCAAAAAGAAGTTGATATATGAGGAACAGACAGACAATAACAACAGAAACAGCAAAAACCTGGAAGGGACAAATTGACACAAAATGAAACCTATTAACAAGAACATGAATTGTAACTGTATTGAAAACTCTAATGAAAAGGCAGATATGGTCACAGTAAATAAAAATGCAAGACTTAAGTATGTACTATCTATAAGAAACCTGCTTTAAATGTAAAGACTATATGTTAAAAAAGAAAAGTTGAAAAAAAATACAATGCAAATAGTAATCACTATAAAGATGATATGGCTAAATTAATATCAGACAAAGAAGGACAGATTATTAGGAGAGAGAAGAGGATTTTAAAATTCATTAACATATATAGCAATCAGAAATGTACATGTACTAAAGAACAAAGCTTTAAAATGAAAGAAGCAAAAAAAGAGAAATAACAGGAGAATCACAATAATTGAACATTTTATCACTTCTCCATCAGAAATTGGTAGAAAACACAGATAAAATACCAGTAAGAGTATAGAAGATATTCACAATGCTTTCAAATACATTGTGCTGTTTGATATTCATAAAAAATCACATAGAACTACTGCAAATTCACATACTTTTCAAATTTACAGAAAATTTTCCTCATAGTAAACCATAGGTCTGGCCATTAAGTTAGTGTCTCTAAATTTCAGAAAAGAAACTTGAAATTTTATGTCTATATTTTCTGACCAGAAAATAATTAAATTAGAATTCAGTAAAATTAAAATATTTAGAAAGCCCCCAAATATGTGGAAACTTGTATGTTAATTGCTCAGTCAAGTTCCACTCTTTGTGACCTCATGGGCTACAGCCCACCAAGCTCCTTTGAAAACTAAATATTTCCAAATAGTATATATTTTTTCTAATTACAAGGGGAATTAGAAAAAAATACACAAAAGACTTTATAATGTATGATGTTATTTACATGAAATTCTCAAACAGGTGAAACTAATCTCTAATAATAGGAATCAGATCAACATCAACACCATCCTCGGTCATAGCATAGTGTGAGGGTTAATTGCCAAGTAGCACACAAGGGCTTTTGAAGTGATGCAAACATTTTCTGTCTTGACTGGAGAGCTGGCCACAAGATTTATACATTTGTCAAACCTCATCAAACTATACACATAAATATGTGGACTTTATTGTGTGTGAAGTTGATTTTTAAAGATAGCATAGACATAAAGTGCTACAACCTGGAGTGAAGCCATTTGGAGACAAAAATTTTATGGACACTAAGCACACCAAAGAAGCCATTCCTGTGGGCCTTTTGGGGGCTTCCCTGGTGGCTCAGAGGTTAAAGCGTCTGCCTCTAATGCAGGAGACCCAGGTTCAATCCCTGGGTCAGGAAGATCCCCTGGAGAAGGAAATGGCAATCCAGTCCAGTGTTCTTGCCTAGAGAATCCCATGGACAGAAAAGCTTGGTAGGTTACAGTCCATGGGGTCTCCAAGAGTCGGACACGACTGAGTGACTTCATCTCTGCCTCTCCCTCTGCTAGCTTCTGAGTTCTGATTATCCTGGCATCAGCATTGTTTGTCCAGTGATTGTTTACTCCACTTTCTTGGCCCTTTTGCTGTTGCTGAATAACCATCTCCACTTTATTTGAAATCCTACTCATGTTTCTAAGTCCAGAGAATGTCCAAGTATTCTTCTGGCTTTTTAAAGTACACCCAAGAGATTGCCATTTCTTTAAGTACCTAAGATATTGTCCATATATTATTTACCTTCAAATATAGATGGAGATATAGATCTAGCAAGCCACTTCTGTGCATAGCTCTCAGAGAGCTAGTTTTTGTTTGTTTCATTTCATTACTATTGTTTTTTGAAAGAATCCCTTTTTTGGAATACCAAAAAGGACCATTCATATTTAGCTGGTGCCAATCAAAATTCTAAAGATGTAATAAGAGAATAAATAATTCAGCTATGTGACTCTTTTCCCCAACTCATTTGGTGGATATTTTCAAATATATATAAGTGGTAAGAACAGTATAATGGACCTACATATTTTGAACGTAGTTATTAAAATTTGGCCATATTTGTGCTTTTCTCTTTATAAATAATGTTTAGGAAACCAGAAATCTAAATATTGTATCAATATATATTTCAACATTCCTTGCCAGAAACTAAGGATATTCTCTTGCTGATGCAAATAACTGTAATGCCACAAGCACCTAATAAAACTGACAGCAATATTCCCATATGGTATAATATTCAGTTCATATTCACATTTCTCCTACTGACCCCAAAATCTTGTTTTTCAGCCATCTTTTTGAAAAGCCAGAATGAATGAAAAGCCATTTGATCAACCAGATTTTGAAAATAGACCACGGTTTACATGTATTAAACCATTTAACATTTACACATCTAATATTGCACACATTATGTATTACACATATAAAACACACTATATTACAATGTCATACAATTACATTATATTACATATAATAGCAAGAAGAGATAATAAAGCCTTTCTCAGCAATGAATGCAAAAAAATAGAGGAAAACAACAGAATGGAAAAGACTAGAGATCTCTTCAAGAAAATTGGAGACACCAAGGGAACATTTCATGCAAAGATAGGCTCAATAAAGGACAGAAATGGTATGGACCTAACAGAGCAGAAGATATTAAGAAGAGGTGGCAAGAATACACAGAAGAACTGTACAAAAAAGATCTTCACAACCAGGATAATCACAATGGTGTGATCACTCATCTAGAGCCAGACAGCCTAGAGTGTGAAGTCAAGTGGGCCTTAGAAAGCATCACTACAAACAAAGCTAGTAGAGGTGATGGAATTGCAGTGGAGCTGTTTCAAATCCTGAAAGATGATGCTGTGAAAGTGCTGCACTCAATATGCCAGCAAATTTAGAAAACTCAGCAGTGGCCATAGGACTGGAAAAGGTCAGTTTTCATTCTAATCCCAAAGAAAGACAATGCCAAAAATGCTCAAACTACCGCACAATTGCACTCATCTCACATGCTAGTAAAGACATGCTCAAAATTCTCCAAGCCAGGCTTCAGCAATACATGAACCACGAACTTCCAGATATTCAAGCTGGTTTTACAAAAACTAGAGCAAGACATCCTGGAATGTGAAGTCAAGTGGGCCTTAGAAAGCATCAGTGCAAACAAAGCTAGTGGAGGTGGTGGAATTTCAGTGGAGCTGTTTCAAATCCTGAAAGATGATGCTGTGAAAGTGCTGCACTCAATATGCCAGCAAATTTAGAAAACTCAGCAGTGGCCATAGGACTGGAAAAGGTCAGTTTTCATTCTAATCCCAAAGAAAGACAATGCCAAAAATGCTCAAACTACCGCACAATTGCACTCATCTCACATGCTAGTAAAGACATGCTCAAAATTCTCCAAGCCAGGCTTCAGCAATACATGAACCACGAACTTCCAGATATTCAAGCTGGTTTTACAAAAGGCAGAGGAACCAGAGATCAAATTGCCAACATCCACTGGATCATCAAAAAAGAAAGAGAGTTCCAGAAAATCATCTATTTCTGTTTTATTCACTATGCCAAAGCCTTTGACTGTGTGGATCACAATAAACTGTGGAAAATTCTGAAAGAGATGGTAATACCAGACCACCTGACCTCCCTCTTGAGAAACCTATATGCAGGTCAAGAAGCAATAGTTAGAACTGGACATGGAACAACAGACTGGTTCCCAAGAGGAAAAAGAGTACATCAAGGCTGTATATTGTCTCCCTGCTTATTTAATTTATGTGCACAGTACATCATGAGAAATTCTGGGCTGGAAAAAGCACAAGCTGGGATCAAGATTGCCGGGAGAAATATCAATTGCCTCAGATATGCAGATGAGACCATCCTTATGGCAGAAAGTGAAGAGGAGCCAAAAAGCCTCTTGATGAAAGTGAAAGAGGAGAGTGAAAAAGTTGGCTTAAGGCTCAACATTCAGAAAACGAAGATCATGGCATCTGGTTCCATCACTTCATGGGAAATAGATGGGGAAACAGTGGAAACAGTCTCAGACTTTATTTTGAGGGGCTCCAAACTCACTGCAGATGGTGACTGCAGCCATGAAATTAGAAGATGCTTACTCCTTGGAAGAAAAGTTATGACCAACCTAGATAGTATATTCAAAAGCAGAGACATTACTTTGCCAACAAAGGTCCGTCTAGTCAAGGCTATGGTTTTTCCTGGGGTCATGTATGGATGTGAGAGTTGGACTGTGAAGAAGGCTGAGCACTGAAGAACTGATGCTTTTGAACTGTGGTGTTGGAGAAGCCTCTTGAGAGTCTCTTGGACTGCAAGGAGATCCAACCAGTCCATTCTGAAGGAGATCAACCCTGGGATTTCTTTGGAAGGAATGATGCTAAAGCTGAAACTTCAGTACTTTGGCTACCTCATGCAAAGAGTTGACTCATTGGAAAAGACTCTGATGCTGGGAGGGATTGGGGGCAGGAAGAGAAGGGGACGACCGAGGATGAGATGGCTGGATGGCACCACTGACTCGATGAGCATGAGTCTGAGTGAACTCCGAGAGCTGGTGATGGACAGGGAGGCCTGGCGTGCTGGGGTTCATGGGGTCACATAGAGTCAGACATGACTGAGCGACTGAAGTGAGTGAAGTGACTCAGCCCAGCACAGGAAATTTCACATTCACTTTAAAAGGAAGATGCTTCCCAAGTGGCTCAGGGCTAAAAATCTGACTGCCAATACAGGATACACAGGAGATGCAGGTTTGATCACTAGGTCAAGAAGATCCCCTGGAGTAGCAAATGGCTACCCATGCCAGTATTCTTGCCAGGGCAGTTCTGTGGACAGAGGAGCCTGACTAGCTACAGTTGGATGGAGCACACACACACTTCACATAGGAAGATGAGGCTACAAAAACCCTAGAAGTGGAAATAATTCAACCACAAAACTGAGCTAAGAATAGAATCATGGACAAATAAATATTCCATGAAAGTACCACCAAGGTTACATGCATAACAGTTTTTCACTTTGTTGTCTAGCATTTGAATCTCTCCGAATGAGGACAGACACTTTTATAGCACTTTCTGCTTAGCATTGGACATTTGAAGTGGCATACAATACAAAAATGAACACTTTTGGCTATAAATTGTGTTTTGCAAAATGAAAGCTGCATAATAATGAATACCGAGGTTTCTCCATTCCTCCCCCCACCAACCCACACACATTTTCATTTTTCTTCTTTGCTCATGAAAAAACCAAATCATTCTGGGAAGGTGTTAGAAGTCAATGACAAAGTAACATGAAATGCTGACATGGAAATCCCTTCAGAGCAAATTAATATAATTTTTTAGTGTTATGAGCAAGTTCTAACTTTAAGTTAGGTCTGGACAAGAGAGCTTCTAAGAAGCCATTCTACTTGCAAGAATTTTTGGGGTAGAGAAGGTACATGGGTGTTTTATGGTCAGGTCACTCAAGGTGGCTATTCTCTTCCTCTCTGCACATCCCCTACCTCACCACTGTCGCTTCACCTGGATCCTATGATCTTCCTCTGTATTTGCCCCCAGCCCCAGCTCATGATTGTTCTTATCAAAGGGGCAGTGAGGGACAAGTTCCTCTACTGGCTTCCTTGGAAACTAAAGAGGCCTCCTGATGCGAATTCCTCTGTAACTGGTAATCTCTCCTTCCCTCTTACACTCAGTCCCAGAGCAAATACTGCCTGCTGTCTGCCGCACATGGTGGACTGTATCTCCAGAACAAAAGTGTAAACTTTCCCATCTATGAAACAACTGATGTCTCTGATGGTAACTCTAGACTCTTTCTTAGGTCTTGATGCTGGGCAAGTACAGGTCTTGCAATGCCTGATGGGTATAGCCCAGCAGGTTTCGTGAAACCAGTTACCATGACAATAACCTCATTCAGTTTCCTCCTTGGAAATCTTGCCTCAGAGAAGTAAAATGCAGATCACATCAACCCTTGGGATAGGGTATAAGTTAATTATTTGCTGACTTATTATGCAGGGCTGCTTTTTGAAAGCAAGAATTGGACTCTAGAGTTGGAGAAAGGGGTTGTTAAGCAAGTTCAGACCCAGGGCACTCTACACAAAAAAAGCCTGTCAGAAACAAACTAGCCAGCCAACAATCCCAAAGAGCACAAATGTACCTCGTGAAATCAGAGTCACAATAATGCCACTTCGGTACTGATAAGTGGGGAAATAGAAAACAAAGAATCTGTTTTAAACTTCTCTGTATAACCTCAGAGACTCTCGACACAAAAGTCTTCTTCTAGGTAGAGAATACAACTGCTTGAATACATCGAGAAAGATGAGAATATGTATCCAGCCATATCTGATGATAACTTCAATAATAAGCATAAACTTTTTCTAGTTTAATTCAAGGGAGTTGAGAAGTGAGCACAAACACTATTGACATAAAAGAGACTAGAAAATGGTGTGGAAAATATCTGCTGCTGCTGCTAAGTGGCTTCAGTTATGTCCAACTCTGTGCGACCCCATAGATGGCAGCCCATCAGGCTCCCCCATCCCTGGGATTCTCCAGGCAAGAACACTGGAATGGGTTGCCATTTCCTTCTCCAATGCAGGAAAGTGAAAAGTGAAAGTGAAGTTGTTCAGTCGTGTCCGACTCTTAGTGAACCCATGGACTGCAGCTTACCAGGCTCCTCCATCCATGGGATTTTCCAGTATCTAATAGACTTAAAAAAAATCAAATCTATCAGTCTGCTAAACATTTTTAAGCATCTTAGACACATGACACTGCTTTATGTATGCTGTTTTTGTTAAACAAAACATATATTTCATATGTGCTTGCTGGCAGTTGTGTATTGATTTTCTCGTCTGTCTTATTAGGCAATCATACTTTTCAGGATACAATAAAGTATCTATATATTAGCAAGTAAGAACTGTAATTCTCTAAATACATACTAAAAATCATTCATTTATTAAATCCATTCATTTTACACACAAGAAAGCCATTCAGAGCCTGAAACTCATTCACCTAAATTCCCATGCCTAGGTTTCTGTTTCCCACTCCATCACAGATCAATAATAACAAATTAAAATATAGGACAGTGCATTAATATCAATAAAAAGTTACAAGTGAGAACAGACAGCATTATATATGAGTAATTCCTGTGGGCATCACATTACTGCAATATATGTAGTACATGTTCTTTTTTACAAATATTTTTATTGAGGTAAATTTTTTTATACTACCAGGCACAGACTTAAAGTATGAAACTCAATGATTTTGACAAATATATAAATCCATGCAATCACCACCACAATCAAGATAATAGAATATGTCCATCACAGGAAAATCTTGCTTTGATTCCTAATACAACATATTAGTTTAGTCTATTCTTACTCTTTACATGAATAAAATCACACATATTCATTCTGCTTTGTCTAGCTTTCTAATTTAGCATAATTTATTTGAGATTCATCCATGTGGCAGGTATCAATTTTTTTTTCTTTTTTCTGCTGATTTAATTTTGTAAATATATTGGATATACTTATTGAATCACCTAGTTATGGGCATTTTGTTTCTTGTGTTTGGTTATAGTGAGTAAAACCTCAAATTCACTCATGAAACAGAAAAAAAAATGTAAATTAATGAGCTAAGTGTCCATTTCAAAAATTAGAAAAAGAATGAGGAAACATCTTAAATGTGATCAAAGTAGATAATGAAACCAATGCCATATTTATGACATAGAAAGAAATCATAAAAAGATTGAATTAACAAAGCAAAAGTTGGTCCTTTGCAAAGATGTTATTGCTGAACTTCAAAGGGGAAAAAAAGGCATAGAAATAGAGATCAGGACTGAAGATGTCACCACACGTCCTGCTGATTATTAAACAATTAGGAGATTTTGTAAAAGAGAACACATAAACAACTTCCCTTCCCCCCCAAAAACAAACTATGCCAAAATTCTTATAAATCCAGTTAAAATGGGACAAATTTCTAAAAACATAAACAGTATATCTGAAAAAAGGATAGTTATATGAATAATCCTATGACCATTAAAATAATTAACCCAGTAATTAAAAACATCCTCCCAAAGGAAACTGTAGTCTAGATGTTTCAAGTAGTTTTTAACAAACATTTAAGAAATAAATAATTCTAATTTTACCAGCATTCTTCAGAATATAGAGAAAAACACATCCCAACAAATTTTGTGGGTCTAGAACTGAAAGCAAAACAGACAGGAACAGTATAAAAGAAGAAAATAATATGAATATAGATGTAG
>SJYC01077710.1:0-28782 GCA_006408675.1 Madoqua kirkii | reverse complement strand
CTTTATCATGGAGCATCATCAAAACACTAGGGGAAAAAATTAAGAAAAAAATCACAGCAAGAGATGCATATTTACATATTTTAATGAAAACAAATTATCTCTCCTGAAGGCAATTAATTATCAAATTATTTAATTATGTGACAGTAGTGAGGGGAAAAAAGTGTTTGAGATTTTTCAGTAAATTCCAGTTTTAAATAAACAGTTATTTGAGTCTGGATTCTTTATTGAGTAAGTCTTTACCATAATCTCAGGATGTCAATCCATTTTATTTTCTACTAGTGCTATACCCAAATGCAGCAATTATGCAATTAGACAAAGATTGCTCTTGTGGATTTCTTTCAATTTTGAATAGAAATTTAGAAAGTGGTAGGGTAAGTGTATACAGTAGAATTCCTGAAAAACATAGGCTTGACTTTGAAAAATTTATTCAAGCAAAACCTCTCATTGACTGTCATGTCAATTTCTCAGCATGACTGTGGAAAGATAAACATGGGAAAACAGAATTTAATATTTGAAATGAAACCTACAGATTATCTAATCCAGCTCCCCACACAATGCAGAGCATTTATCCACTACAGTCTGTCAGTGGATCATCAATTTTAACTAGCATGAAATGTGTGGTGTAGAATTCACCATCTTAGAGTTGCTGTGGAAGAACTCAAAATTCTTAAAATTTTGCCTATCAGATTAATTTCTGCTTTTTCACAGCACTAGATGTGTCTAATTACTACCCCACCTTTAGTCCATCAAATATTTATACATATTGTGTGTGTGGGTTTTTTTTTTTTTTTTGCCTTTGTGTTCCTTTTTCAATTCAGATTCAACCTCCCCTTACCCTCAAGAACCCAAGACATAGCATGATTTACCTACTAGACACTGTTCTGTATCCTCTCATTTGAGGGGCTTGAGCAGGTGAATATCTTCTTTGAAGTTTATTTTCCCAGACTTGGCAAGATATTTACAGTGGAATTGGTACCATCATCACAATAGATCAGCCCATCAAGTTCTAAAAAGTCAAGAATTCTCTTTCCTGTGTTCCTAAAATACATTTAGAGTTAACAAAAGATACCAATTAACCACAAAGATGCCACAGCCAGACCACTCACATCATCATGTTTGCCATGTGACCACAGAGAAATTATTGGGCCTCTCTCTGTCATTTTCCTTATCAGTAAAATCAGAGTAGTTAAAGTACCTACCTTGTAAGTTTACCATGAAGATTAAATAAGTTAGCAATTGTAAAGTGCTTAAAAATATGTCTCAGTTCAGTTCAGTCACTCAGTCATGTCCAATTCTTTGTGACCCCGTGAACTGTACCATGCCAGGCCTCCCTGTCCATCACCAACAAACTCATGTCCATCAAGTCAGCGATGCCATCCAGCCATCTCATCCTCTGTCGTTCCCTTCTCCTCCTGCCCCCAGTCCCTCCCAGCATCAGAGTCTTTTCCAGTGAGTCAACTCTTCACATGAAGTGGCCAAAGTACTGGAGTTTCAGCTTTAGCATCATTCCTTCCAAAGAACACCCAGGACTGATCTCCTTTAGAATGGGCTGGATGGATCTCCTTGCAGTCCAAGGGACTCTCAAGAGTCTTCTCCAACATCACAGTTCAAAAACATCAATTCTTCAGCGCTCAGCTTTCTTCACAGTCCAACTCTCACATCCATACATAACAATTGGAAAAACCATAGCCTTGACTAGACGGACCTTTGTTGGCAAAGTAATGTCTAGAAGTATGTCTAGAACATAGTAAATGTTTTGCAAGTGTTTATTGGTTCCCAAATTGTCCCCTGTATGTGGAGGGTAAGGAGAAATCAATGAAAGAATCAGACCACATGAGATGGGTAGGTGGCAGGTTAGTTACCCAAGGGACCTTGCATGTGAAGTTGATCTTGGGCATCACAAGATGAACAGATCCTAGCACCTGCCCACCAGATTCTTAAGATTTTACATAGAAGACTGAACTGAGTCCTGATGTTTGCAAAGTCACATTACTCTTACAAGTCATCCTTGAAAATGATTCCTGCTGTGGGCAGAAGTTATATTTTAAGCTCAAGACAGGAGGTGGGGGTGGTGAAGATCTTCCTATTACCGGGGTTTAATTTGCCTGTCAGTTGGTGGTCATGTTTTCTCGTGACTTCCTCCTACCATGTTTGTTAAGTAAATGGCTGAATCCAGGTCTTTATGGATATTAAATTCTTGTTTGCTTGGGGTCAATTACAGGCTTCAGTTTTTCATATGTATTTGTTCAGTAGAGTGAGTCTTTTGTTATTTTTATTTGTATTTTGCTTCTGATATGGCCAGATATTCAACTCATTTCTCATAGCTCCAGATGTGTATAAGAGACAGTAACAGTATTGTGAAATAATTTAAATCATATTTCCATATAATGGATCACTGTATTTGCAGTAAAAAGAATAAAGTACAGTCATATATAAGGATGAATTCTAAAATTATAATGCTGATTGACAGAAATTAGACACAAAGGAATATTTAATCTCTGAATACTTTTATAAAATACTAAAGAAATTGGCAAACTAGACCACACCTTTATTTATTTATTTTTTTAATGCATGACTTAGTGGTTAAACAAAAGCAAGGATGAGATTACAGTAAAGGTCAGAGTAGTCATTGTTTCAAGAGTTTTGCTGGCGTTGTTTTCTGTCCTGAATGGCAAGGAAAGGCTTGTTAGCGGAGAATATGCTTATAATATTTAACTGTGCATTTGTGCTGTATACATCCTGTTTAATTTCACAATAGAAACAAATGAATAAAAATACAGAAATCATATGGCATGCTATAGTATGGTCTATTCCTATTCCAATAATTAAGTGAAACAAAGGCTGTTTTTTTTCTGAGACTATTTTTCTTATATCATTATCTTCCTTAATGACCTCAGATAAATGAGGCTCTTCTCTGTTATGTTTTCATATACACAATATATCATCAAAGATGTTGGAGAAAGATAAGGGTTTTCATTATTTCTTGGATTTTATTTGAAAATTAAGTTGCATGTAACAGAGCCAAGAGCCATTTGCAAACTGATCTAAAAAGGTAGGTCATGATTCAGCCCCTTGCAGCCTTGATGGTGTGTCTTTAATTAACAAAACAGAGGCTCTAATGGAGAGGCCTCTGAGTGCCACTGCAGTTAATGGTCTGTTAGCGTTTCATCTTAAAGGCCTGGGGATTGAGGGCTTAATGCAGGAAAGAGGACTTGGAAAACAAATTTAAAAACACCAAGTGATTAAGCTCCTTAAAAACAGTTTCATGTAAACCGAAAAAAAAAAAAAAGAAAGAAAGAAAAAGAAAAAATACTGGAAAATACAGCATCTTCTCTAATATCATGTTTCCTCCTGCCTAATACGGTCAGTTCTTCTTAAAAATAAAATCTCTAAAACAAATCAGTTTTGGTTTCAACACCTGATAGTAATAAACCCCTTAAGATGAATGACATTTAATTTCTTTTAAAGATTGTTATCTTTTTGATCAAATAACATTCATTACAGCTGTAGTTCAGTTTGCCCTTTTCAGTTTTAAAGAATTATTTTAGTGGGTATAAAAATTAAAGAACGGAAAGTCACGATTTCAGTGTAGAATGGCCAATAGCTAAGCAACTTTCTCCAATGGAATATAATGAATCGATGAAGAACAAGACCTCTCCAGAACAAAGACTGTGTTTGTTTGTTTCCTAGACAAATAGATCTCTTACAGGTGTACATGTACATATATGTGTGAGGATGAAACAGCAATATATTCTGTAAAAGAAAAGCAGAGGAAGGGGTGGTGCTTTCCTTGAAAAAGACAGGTACAAATTTTCCTTCTATTAAACATAGCTATCCTCTAGCAACTACATATACCAGAATGTGTCTTTAGTGATATTACATTATGCCTTAGCCTTCTCTTCTTTCTTTAATCTCAACTGAGATTTAGATCCAGCCAACAAGGCTGAAAAGACTGCCTTACAAGTCATTTTGACTGTCAAGAATTAGAGATTTCTCTGGCAATGTGGGTAATGGACCAGAGTTTGCAGCCATTATTAGTAATTTTTCTATACTAAGATCTCAAGTCTCAACTTCGAATCTCTGGGTGTAAGCATTTTGTACTCCCCATGTTTGCTTTCCATATGATATTCTTTAGAAGTTGGTAGTCTTTTTGAATGTCATAATTTGTCTCAAGGGTGACCCAAGAGAAGTTTTGCTTTTTTATTTTGACTTGCATATGTTGTTATGATGATCATGGAATTATTTTAGGTGAGTATATAGTAAAAACTGGGCTTCACTGGTGGCTCAAATGGTAAAGAACCTGTCTGCAATGTGGGGGACCTGGGTTCAATCTCTGAGTTGGGAAGATCCCCTGGAGAAGGGAATGGTTACCCACACCAGTATTCTGGGCTGGAGAATCCCATGGACTCTGTAGTCCATGAAGTCACACAGAGACAAACATGACTGAGGGACTAAGACAGCATAGTACATAGTAAACGCACCCTCACCCTATTGCCTACCCACTACATAAATATCCTCCTCTAATGCCGAACCAGCCTATTCTGAACTTTGCTTTGATAAGAAATATAAATTCATTTAGTGGAATTTTTTTAGTTGTATGTTTCATGCCTTGCAAATGCATACACAGTGCCCTGTGTGCAGCAGACACTTGTTGTCTATAGGTCTGGGTTTGGTGTCATTAGATCTTTTTTCAAAAAAAACACAATCTTATCTAAATAATCTAAAATGCCAGTTCTTTTTTTTTTTCTTTTTTGGCTTGTTTGTTTTTGGTGTTTTTTCTCCCTTGAATTTGCTGTTTAGACATTTTTTGATCCATTCTCTTCTTTTATCAATAAGGTCCTAAGAAAAACTAAGTCCTGGAAACTGAAGACGGAAGTACACAAGGTCAGGAAGAGAGAGTAAACCATTAACCTTTGAGGTTGATGTGAAATTTGTTCAATGAGTAGCTAAGGCAGAGGAGTCCGTGTTGGGGTCGGGTGTGTACTCTCTAGGACTGAGGTATAAATCTCTATCTAGCCTGTAATTTAAAATCTTTGATGAACACTTTATCATGGAGCATCATCAAAACACTAGGGGAAAAAATTAAGAAAAAAATCACAGCAAGAGATGCATATTTACATATTTTAATGAAAACAAATTATCTCTCCTGAAGGCAATTAATTATCAAATTATTTAATTATGTGACAGTAGTGAGGGGAAAAAAGTGTTTGAGATTTTTCAGTAAATTCCAGTTTTAAATAAACAGTTATTTGAGTCTGGATTCTTTATTGAGTAAGTCTTTACCATAATCTCAGGATGTCAATCCATTTTATTTTCTACTAGTGCTATACCCAAATGCAGCAATTATGCAATTAGACAAAGATTGCTCTTGTGGATTTCTTTCAATTTTGAATAGAAATTTAGAAAGTGGTAGGGTAAGTGTATACAGTAGAATTCCTGAAAAACATAGGCTTGACTTTGAAAAATTTATTCAAGCAAAACCTCTCATTGACTGTCATGTCAATTTCTCAGCATGACTGTGGAAAGATAAACATGGGAAACAGAATTTAATATTTGAAATGAAACCTACAGATTATCTAATCCAGCTCCCCACACAATGCAGAGCATTTATCCACTACAGTCTGTCAGTGGATCATCAATTTTAACTAGCATGAAATGTGTGGTGTAGAATTCACCATCTTAGAGTTGCTGTGGAAGAACTCAAAATTCTTAAAATTTTGCCTATCAGATTAATTTCTGCTTTTTCACAGCACTAGATGTGTCTAATTACTACCCCACCTTTAGTCCATCAAATATTTATACATATTGTGTGTGTGGGTTTTTTTTTTTTTTTTGCCTTTGTGTTCCTTTTTCAATTCAGATTCAACCTCCCCTTACCCTCAAGAACCCAAGACATAGCATGATTTACCTACTAGACACTGTTCTGTATCCTCTCATTTGAGGGGCTTGAGCAGGTGAATATCTTCTTTGAAGTTTATTTTCCCAGACTTGGCAAGATATTTACAGTGGAATTGGTACCATCATCACAATAGATCAGCCCATCAAGTTCTAAAAAGTCAAGAATTCTCTTTCCTGTGTTCCTAAAATACATTTAGAGTTAACAAAAGATACCAATTAACCACAAAGATGCCACAGCCAGACCACTCACATCATCATGTTTGCCATGTGACCACAGAGAAATTATTGGGCCTCTCTCTGTCATTTTCCTTATCAGTAAAATCAGAGTAGTTAAAGTACCTACCTTGTAAGTTTACCATGAAGATTAAATAAGTTAGCAATTGTAAAGTGCTTAAAAATATGTCTCAGTTCAGTTCAGTCACTCAGTCATGTCCAATTCTTTGTGACCCCGTGAACTGTACCATGCCAGGCCTCCCTGTCCATCACCAACAAACTCATGTCCATCAAGTCAGCGATGCCATCCAGCCATCTCATCCTCTGTCGTTCCCTTCTCCTCCTGCCCCCAGTCCCTCCCAGCATCAGAGTCTTTTCCAGTGAGTCAACTCTTCACATGAAGTGGCCAAAGTACTGGAGTTTCAGCTTTAGCATCATTCCTTCCAAAGAACACCCAGGACTGATCTCCTTTAGAATGGGCTGGATGGATCTCCTTGCAGTCCAAGGGACTCTCAAGAGTCTTCTCCAACATCACAGTTCAAAAACATCAATTCTTCAGCGCTCAGCTTTCTTCACAGTCCAACTCTCACATCCATACATAACAATTGGAAAAACCATAGCCTTGACTAGACGGACCTTTGTTGGCAAAGTAATGTCTAGAAGTATGTCTAGAACATAGTAAATGTTTTGCAAGTGTTTATTGGTTCCCAAATTGTCCCCTGTATGTGGAGGGTAAGGAGAAATCAATGAAAGAATCAGACCACATGAGATGGGTAGGTGGCAGGTTAGTTACCCAAGGGACCTTGCATGTGAAGTTGATCTTGGGCATCACAAGATGAACAGATCCTAGCACCTGCCCACCAGATTCTTAAGATTTTACATAGAAGACTGAACTGAGTCCTGATGTTTGCAAAGTCACATTACTCTTACAAGTCATCCTTGAAAATGATTCCTGCTGTGGGCAGAAGTTATATTTTAAGCTCAAGACAGGAGGTGGGGGTGGTGAAGATCTTCCTATTACCGGGGTTTAATTTGCCTGTCAGTTGGTGGTCATGTTTTCTCGTGACTTCCTCCTACCATGTTTGTTAAGTAAATGGCTGAATCCAGGTCTTTATGGATATTAAATTCTTGTTTGCTTGGGGTCAATTACAGGCTTCAGTTTTTCATATGTATTTGTTCAGTAGAGTGAGTCTTTTGTTATTTTTATTTGTATTTTGCTTCTGATATGGCCAGATATTCAACTCATTTCTCATAGCTCCTGATGCTCTCAGAAAATACAAAATAAATTTGTTCTCCCCAAAAAGGAAATACTATATGGCACTAATACATAATATTATAAATAAAGGAGAAGCTATTCTGTGTGGCTGGGGTAAAAGTCCAAATGCCTATCTGTAGCTGGAGTGAACCTCAGCAAATGTATACCATGGCAGCCTGGCGGTATCTCCATAGATGCTGGGTTTTGAAAAAATAATGGGCATAAACTCTTTTAAACTATTGAGTTAAAACTATTTTTTGGTTCTGAAATGCGTTTCAATATGTGTGTCAATTGTTCCATTCTCTATAATTTCATAAACAGAAAAGTTTCAATCTACTGTTAGTTACAAAAACGTAAAAAAAAAATGTCTAAGTTCAACAAATAAGACAATGATATTCCTGAAATATCTGTTCTCACTTGCTGTTATTTAACATTTTCATCTTTGTGAATCATATAATCACTCAGTTTACCTCCTTGCATTTTTCTCTAAACAATGCCTGCCCCAAATCAAGGTTTGTCCTATCTACAACAACCCCATGACTTGAATGCTTATTAATCCTGTCAAGAAAAAAACAATAAAGCTTATAAATACTTTATTTGCACTTTATGCTGCCTACTAGGGATCCCTTCTTTTCTTTGTGCTGAGAATCCTTCTGGTCTTTTACCCTTTTAAGAGATTTATCATTGAAGTATGTTCAAATACAGATAATGATTAGTAAATTTGACATCATTACTTAGTAAAAATTGTCTTTGTGTTCTGAATATCAAGAACATTTTTAATCATTGATTTAAACTGACACATTACCTGATCATCAAAAATTCATACTGAAAATCAAGAATGATTACTTAATAATTTTTTTAATTTTTTACCCCCTATATTTTAGATATCCAGGTCTGTTGTACCTCCCTAGGACTGCCACAACAAGTTATCTAAAACTTGATGGTTTAAAATGGCAGATATTTATCTTTTTACAACTTCAGGGCCCAGAGCTTGGAAATCAAGATGTTGGGGAATGGAGATTTCTCAGAAAGCCCTAGGGAAGTGGCTGGTCATTGTTTTCCCCAGCCTCTGGTGGCTCCAGGTCATTCTCCGCTTGCTGATGCATCACTCCAGCCTCTGCCTTCATCTTCTCTTATGTGTCCCTTGTAAAGACACATATGGATGAATTTAGAGCCCACCCAGGCCTAATCCAAGATGATCTTATCGTAGGATCCTTACACTTAATTACACCTGCAAAGACCCATTTTCCAAATAAGGTAATATTCAGAATTCTAAGAATTAGAAAGTCACATTTGTTTTTAGAGGCCACATTCAATCCACGATAAGTCCAAAAGCTTTAATTCAAACATACTTATTAATTCCCTTTATATTTTTTTCTCTGCTATGCAAAAAGGATGATGTGTTCCGAAAACAAAGTCAGAAGTTTAGAGAATGAAGATGAGAGTGATGGTGAGGATATTTAAAACCATAATGGAAATGATAATTGGAATAAAGCTGTTTCTTTTGGGAAAGAAAAAAGTAAGCAGGGAAGAGGTGGTGTTTTAATAGCTCCCTGTGTATATTTGTATATTTAGTATGTATATATTAAAGATGAAAGGTGGAATTGACATCTATGTAGTTCCTAAACAGTAGAATTTAAACTAATGGTCAATAGTTACCAGAAGATAGATTATAGGCTCAATCTGAGACAAACGTTTCTAAAATAACTGTCCACAGTTACAATGGATTGTCTCAAAAGATAGCAAATTGTCTATTGCTGAGGGTATCCATATATAGTCACATAAAAGTTGTAAGATTAGTTAAAACCTCTAAATGGTTTTTAAACTGAATCTTCTGCGATTTTAAGTCACAATGCACATTAGAGTCACTGAAACCCTTTGAAATTTCACATTTTATCTAAGTAAGAGTAAGGTTTTTGGAATTTCACATGTTCTCTGAGTAAGAGTAAGGTCTGAGTATGCGTATTTAATAAGCTTCCCAGGTAATTCCCCTTATAACTGTTGGTTTAGATTGACTGATTCCAAAATGAGATTCCAAACCAGATTGAGAGGCACTGGTTTAGAAGATCTTTAAAGTCCCTTCCAACCCTGAGATTTTTATTTCAAGAGATGGAAGAAAGGACAAGGTATTTAATCAACAACAAATCTAAAATTGAATTGAAAATGTGAACAGAGATTCATCGCCAGGATTGCCAGCAAACTCCACAGAGGCCATATTGTTCTGTGTATTGTTCCTCTAAGCCTGGATAATCATGCTCAATGATGTATATTCACTTTAAGAGGATTTTTCAAGTGGAAAATGTCCCTGAAAGGTTTAAACACTGTGAATGAGCCAAAACTCATCATCGTGTCTGGGAGCAGGGGCCACTGAGAATACAATTACAGAGAGAAAATTTAAAAAAAAGAGAGAGATAAAGCCTTGGCAATTTGATGTAGATGAGACTGAGGTTATTATAGCAGGGTCAACTACCTAGTATGGAGGGAAAATGGACATTTTGCTATGCACCAATGTAAGTGGCTAACATTTGAGAAGTGAACTCTAAAAAACAAACTTTAAACTTTAAGTAATTATGAAAAGGGGGTAAAGAAGATCACAGACTTAAGAATCAGATTCTAGAAGAATAGCAGGTGCAAACATTATCCTTTCAGTGAACATTTGGATATAGTTGTAGCATCTCTATCATGTGGAACAACATGGTCTGCTCTTACACTGCATGTAGAATAGCATGTGTACTTTGGATGTAGAAAGTTTTGTAACCACTAAACCAGCACATATTTATTGCATAGATCTTGGGTGAGCAATAATACCTTAAGATTCTTCTGCTTGCAAGGAATGAGAAGATTAAACCCTCAAATTGATTTTAAAACAAAGAAAACAATTTATTGATTGATATATTGAGAAGCAAAGTTTTTAAGGTTTCAAGAAAAAGTTGATCTGACAGCTAATTGATGATATGCCTAAGAAATAAGGTTTTTTAATTGTTTAATTGGAGGATAATTACTTTACAATATTGTGATGGTTTTTGCCACGCATCATCATGAACTGGTCACAGTTATACATGTATTCCCCCATCTTGAAACCCCCTCACACCTCCCTCCCCAACCATCCTTCTGGATTGTCCCAGAATATAAGCTTTGAGTGCCCTGCTTCATGCATAAAACTCGCATTGGTCATCTATTTTACATATGGTAATATACATGTTTCAATGCTATTCTCTCAAATCATCCCACCCTCATCTTTTCCCACTGTGTCCAAAAGTCTGTTTTTCACATCTGTATCTCCTTTGCTGCCCTGCATGTAGGATCATCAGCACTGTATTTCTAAATGACATATATGTGTGTTAATATGCAGTATATGTCTTTCTCTTTCTGACTTACTTCACTCTGCATAATAAGAAACTCCAGTTTCATCCACCTCATTAGAACTGAGACAAATGGGTTCCTTTTCTTTTGTTTGGTTGTTTTTGTTTTGTTTTGTTTTAGTTTCTCTGCTCTGATATCCTGGGTGCTGGCTTTAGTTCAAGGTCAACTCTCCTTGTGGTTGTGTCAGAATTTCATCTACCAAATGAAACTAATTCCCTTTCTGTTCAGGTTGGTGGGAGAAAGGATTTATCTTTCCCTTCCTCATCTTAGGTCATATGTTCTTCCCTGAACTGATCACCACATCAAGGACCTCGGATTGGCTTAGGCTAATTAGGGCTGATGTTTGCACTGCAGAGATAATATCAATGCCTCTTGAACTAACAGAAAGATTCCTTTTTAAAAAGAGAATAACAGTGTGGATGTCAAGGAGGCAATGGGTGATAGAAAAGTCAGATGAGACCTTGCTATACGTATGGAATTTTTTCTGGAGATAATACTACTGATAAGTTTTTGCTTAAGTCTTATGAACACAAAGTTATATGTGATATCTCTACTCATAAAATATTTTTATGTTTGTCATCTTGTTTTCACTTTTTACTTTCAAAATAAAAACTCAACAGACAAGCCAGAAAAACATTTTATTGTTTATCCACATGTGAAGTCTCAGGGCATACCGTTTGCAATAAACCCCGACACTGCAGTCTAAATTGAGTATATGTGTAAAAGAGAAGGCAGTTTCTTTATGGTTAAAACTAAGGATGGACACCTCAGAGAAGGTGGCATGATAGGATATCAGAGGATCAAGTAGGTTCAGACTCCATGTCTGCACAAATCTGAGCCAAATGTACAGACTTCCTTGGTCCTTAATTCACTTACTCACTTACAATATGAACTTAAGAAAGTAGAACCATTCTCTCTTATTGCCTTAAGAGTTGACACTGTAAGGTTCTTCTTTCAAGTACACCAATTTTTTTCTTATTATCTTACTTTGAGCTTGAAACCAGTGGCTGAGAACAACCACAGAAAAGAAACTAGAGAGTTCTGAAAAACAAGAGATAATTGTTGGGTCAGTCTCAGGGAATTTCCCTGAGAATTTCCCCTGAATTGCCAATTTCATACTTTGGTAAGAAGACATATCTATCTAAAGATCACCATGTAGTTAGCCAAGCAAGGTGGTACATTGGTCTTCTTTCAAGAGATAGTCTTTATGTACTATTTATTGTTCGTGTTAAGTGGAAGTTGAATGGTACGCAAAACAAAGCAATTGAGGGATGGTTGCTGGCAGGCTCTGTACCACTGGTCCATCAGTAGAGCAGATAATCAGAAGCAGTCACTTTGGAAAGCAGCCTGCTTCTGCTGCTAAGTCACTTCAGTCGTGTCTGACTGTGCGATCCCATAGACGGCAGTCCACCAGGCTCCCCCGTCCCTGGGACTCTCCAGGCAAGAATACTGGAGTGAGTTGCCATTTCCTTCTCCAATGCATGAAAGTGAAAAGTGAAAATGAAGTCATTCAGTCATATCCAACTCTTAGCGACCCCATGGACTGCAGCCCACCAGGCTCCTCCATCCATGGGATTTTCCAGGCAAGGGTACTGGAGTGGGGTGCCATTGCCTTCTGCCGGAAGGCAGTCTAGACACCTGTAAATATGAGAGCCTGCTACACAAAGGTCTCGCCTTCATCTGTACACTCTTAGGCGGCTTATCAAAGTATTTGGGGGATTGCATTCAATCTTTCCCTGGTAAATGTAATTTTCTTCATTGGTCACATTTATAGTGTTGATTTAGAGCCCTTATAGACAGGCACTTGGGGCAAATGGCTCAATGACTGGCTCCTTAATCATCTTCTGCAGCTTGCAGTTTTTACTGTGCCTGCCTTGGCTTCCTGCCTTGGTTCAAAAGCACAGCCCTACCAACGTGAGCATGATTTATAGGCGATCTCTTGTTAATAGGAGAGAGAATGTGATGTAATTGAGAAGACCCTGGACTGAGGGTCAAAAGAGGTCGATTTGCTTCCAAACCTGCTACAAATTAGCTTTGTGGCTGTCAGATTAGGTGTATCATCTGCTCTTGGTCTCAGTTTCCTTCTCTGGAAGGTGAAGGGTTGGATGATGGTTTGTCACCCAAACATCATTTTTATCTTCCCATTTATTTATGCCTTCTCTGCTTATGCATTGTGATACCCCCACCTGCATCTGGAGGGCATTCTTCCTTTCCTATTAAAAGAGATAAAGACAGACTATGAATACTTCTCTTATCCTTACCTAACTCACAGATATTTTGTAAAAGAAAATGGTATATTTTAAAAATGTATATGCCAAGTGCTGAGTGTGTGCATGCATTTTTCTGATTATTTTTTTCCTGCTATTATTTCTACCTATTTGTAAACTTGAAAAAAAGGCTTTTGTTTTGTTTCAGCAAGTGGCTATTCTAAGCAGTCACATCTCTGTGGCTGTAAAGTCCTTTGGCAACAGGAGCTGAGCATTTTGGGCAGATTATCTGATATGACAATACCAATATCATAGCAATAATCCTCTGTTGATCTCAGTTGTCAAGGGAAAGCATTCATGTAAAAGTGTTTCTTTAATACTGCATTGTTTCAAGAGACAATCATGAAGTGGTATTATGAATTTATCTTCATGTGCATTATAATGAATATTCCTTAAAACCAGGAATTGTTATCTGATCTATTGACTGTTGTGTCCCAGCCCCTGGAACAGTCAGTCCTTGGCTCATAGAGAGAGTTCTACAAATATTGCTGAATTAGGATGTCGTTCAACCCAGTTTAGGGAAGAGAATGAAGAGAGGGGTAAGTGGTTGGGAAGTCTGCCCATCTTGACCTCAGATTCCTTGCTCAGCTAAGAGAGGCCCAGCTGAAGCTTCCCTAACTACACCTAACACCTTCAATCATAGTATACCTTCTGCTCTCCATTCACATTCTGCATATCTGCCTTCCTCCCTAATGTATCAGCATACTACCATGAGCTTTTCTCCCCCATTGTTGCATGATAAGCTCTCTGATAATTCTGATATATCAGAGATTTTCTCCATTACCAGCTGTTTACTTAGCAAAAGTGCCCTTTAATAAGAGTTAGCAACTTGTGGAAACATTACAAGAATGGTTGACTATTTTACACCATCAAATTGACACAGAGTATGTAAGAAATGGAACTGACTATGGTAAGGTCTAAGGAGAAGATAGGATCATAAAATTTATTTCTACTGTGTGCGTGTGTGTGTGTGTATTAGTCACTCAGTTGTGTCAGACTCTTTGTGACGTCATGGACTGTTGCCCTCCAGGCTCCTCTGTCCATGGCATTCGGCATTCTTTAGGCAAGAATACTGGAATGGATCACCATTTCCTTCTCCAGGGGCTTCCCCTGACCCAGGGATTGAACCCAGGTCTCCTGCATTGCAGGCAGACTCTTTGTCATCTGAGCCACCAGGAAATCCCAAATACTCTATAAATATTAGTAATAAAACATTTTAAGAATAAAGAGCTATCTTGTCTGATGCTAGCAGCAGAAGGGAAACTTGTATGATACTCAAGGAATATAAGCTGGTTAAGGGATGATAAGTGATGCATTATTTATTAGAGAGAAAGGCCCTCACACTCTATCTTCTCAATTGCTGTTTACTGAGATTGCAATTAACATTCTGCTTAATCGAGATTGTCTGTAAGTAGACGGGAGAACTAGTGTTTTAAATGATACATAAAAAATAAATTTAAGCAATTAAAATCTGAGCATGCTTTAAACCTTTGATGGTTCTTCAATCACTACCTGATGTCCAAGTTACTTTGGGGTTATTTTATGAACATTTCTCCCAGCACTTTCTTTTACAGATGACATATACTCAATAAGTATTTGTTGGAAGAGTGGCTAGATATGAATGGACATCAATAATCTTTGCATTATTGTAGATGGGTAAAGTGAGAGTAAAGAGATATTCAGATATTTCACTGCCAGAATATTGTCATTAAAAGCTTTTCAATCTAAAAGAATATCATTTCTTTAGAGATGGTGAGGTGATTGCTTGGCATTACATGGAAGGGTAAGAATACAATCCCTAGTGTATTAAACTGCAAAGTAGGATTGTCAGATAAAATAGAGATACCCACTTAAATTGGAATTTCAGGTAAGTGAATAATTTTCCACTCCAGTACAGATGCTGTCATGTCTGACTCTTTGCAACTCCATGGACTGTAGTATGCCAGGCTTTCCTGTCCATCACCAACTACCAGAGCTTGCTCAAACTCCTGTTCATCAAGTCAGTAATACCATCCAACCATCTCATCCTCTGTTTCCCCTTCTCCTGTCTTCAGTCTTTCCCAGCATCAGGGTCTTTCCCAATGAGTCAGCTCTTCGCATCAGGTGCTCAGAGTATTGGAGCTTCAACTTCAACATCAGTCCTTTCAATGAATATTCAGGGTTGATTTCCCTTAGGATTGACTGGTTTGAACTCCATGATGTCAAAAGGACTATCAAGAATCTTCTCCAACACCACAGTTCAAATCATCAATTCTTTGATGTTTAGCTTTCTTTATGGTCCAGCTCTTTCATCATTACGTGACTACTGGAAAAACCATAGCTTTGGCTAGATGGACCGTTGTGGGTAAGACAATATCTCTGCTTTTTAATATGCAGTCTAGGTTTGTCACAGCCTTTCTTTCAAGGAGCAAGTGTCTTTTAATTTCATGACTGAAGTCACCATCTGCAGTGATTTTGGAGCCCCCCTAAAATAAATTTTGTCACTGTTTCCATTGTTTCCCCATCTATTTGCCATGAAGTAATGAGACCAGATAACATGATCTTCATTTTTCAAAAGTTGAATTTTAAGCCAGTTTTTATTTTTTAAGCCAGTTTTATAACTCTCCTCTTTTACTTTCATCAAGAGGCTCTTTGATTCCTCTTTGCTTTCTGCCATAAGTGTGGAATCATTTGCATACCTGAGATTATTATTATTTCTCCCTGGAATCTTGATTCTAGCTTGTGCTCTATCCAGTCAGGCATTTCACATGATGTACTCTTCATGTAAGTTAAATAAGCAGGTGACAATACACAGCCTTGAAGTATTCCTTTTCCTATTTGGAACCAGTCTGTTCTATGTCCAGTTCTAACTGTTGCTTTTTGACATGCATACAGCTTTCTCAGAAGGCAGTTAAGGTGGCTCTGTATTCTCATCTCTTTAAGAATTTTCCAGAGTTTGTTGTGATCCACACAGTAAAAGCTTTGGCGTAGTCAATGAAGCAGAAGTAGATGTTTTTCTAGAATTCTCTTGCTTTTTCAGTGATCCAATGAATGTTGGCAATTTGATCTCTGGTTCTTCTGCCTTTTCTAAATCCAACTTAAACATCTGAAAGTTCTTGGTTCACATACTGCTGAAGCCTCGCTTGGAGAATTTTGAGCATTACTTTGCTAGCATGTAAGATGAGTGCAACTGTAGTCTGAACATTCTTTGGCATTGCCTTTCTTTGGGATCAGAATGAAAACTGACCTTTTTGAGTCCTGTGGCCACTGCTGAGTTCTCCAAATTTGCTAGTATATTGAGTGAAGCACATTCACAACATCATCTTTTAGGATTTGAAATAGTTCAGCTGGAATTCCATCACCTCCAATAGCTTTGTTCATAGTGATGCTTCCTAAGGCCCACTTGACTTCACACTCCAGAGTGTTTGGCTGTAGGTGAGATATCACACCATTGTGGTTATCTTTGTCATGAACATCTTTTTTTACAGTTCTGTGTATTCTTGCCACCTCTTCTTAATATCTTCTGCTTCTGTTAGGTCCACACTGTTTCTACCCTTTATTGTGCTCATTTCAAGTCAGTGTATAACTAATGTTGAATATTTTAGGATAGATATGTCCCAAGTATTGAATATATCAAATATGAGTGTGTCCCAGATATCAAATGAGACATACTTATCCTAAAATATTATTCAATTATTTGTCTAAAATTCAAAGTTAACTGAGCAACCTGTATTTTTATTTGCTTAGTCTGGCAACAGTTCCAACGTCTTACTGTTCTACACATAATTTCTGTATGGTTTCTTTAATCTGTTATGATCTGGGTCTTTAGGGCATATTTGGAAACCAATTCTCTGAGATTTCATGTCTCCTTCTGCTCCCCATGACTGAGAAAAACAAAATCTCTGCCATGTTTGTCTCTTGCCTTAGTCTTTTTCACAGAGCTCTTCCATTTGCTTAAAAATCTCTGATCTTTCTCCCAAATTCTACTCCTAAAAATTCAGTTGCCATTAGGATGACTTATTATTACCTCAAACTCATCTCATGTGTAAACCAGACTCTTCTTGCCTGCCACTCTTGCTCCTCTGCTGAGTTCCCTGGTTTTTTAATGTAATAGCAAATTTCCCAACTGTCAGACTTGCAAAACTACAAAATGTCTGTGATCTCTTTCCACCCTTTCTCACTGCAGCCACATCCAGTCAATTTCTTGGTCTGTCATTCCTTTTTCAAAACATTTCCCCAGCTCTTTCTTTGCACTGCTAAGGACCCGAGTCTCAGAAGAGGCTCATATCACTTCATTTTCAGACCAAAGTGGTGGTTTCCTGATAGCGTCATCTCTCCCTCCTCCAGGCAATAGTGCCAAACTCCTGCCAAGGTTAATATCTCTAAATTATAAGATTTTCAACAACAGAAAGACAAATATCCCAATAAAAATGAATAATGTTTACACGCAAACAATTGGCAGTAGAGAAATTACAAATGACTAAGAAATAGATGAAAAGATGTTCAAATTCACCAATGATTCAAGTAAATCCAAATTAAACTAATAACAAGATATCATTATATGCCCAGAAAAAAGAAATGAAAAGAAAAAAAACAGCTAATGGTGAGAAGAATGTAGAGAAAAAGTGTCCTTTCATATACAGCATTAGAAATGTGAGTGAAGCAATCTAGCATTGTTCATCAAAATTAAAAACACATACCCTGGAGGAGGAAATGGCAATCACTCCAGCATTCTTGCCTGGAAAATTTCATGGGCAGAGAAGCCTGATGGGCTATAGTCCCTGTTGTTGCAAGAAGTCAGACACAGCTGAAGCAACTGAACACAGTATACAAAAATGTATATGTTTTTTTGACTTAGCAATGCTACTCATAGCAATCTATCCAGTATAAGGAAACCCATCAGTACTTAAACACATATGCACAAAGGTATTTGCTGCAGAGGGCTTTGAAATGGAAAACCAATTCAAGAAACAAACAAAAAATCCTTGAGGAGAAAATGAATACCAAGGAATTAGAAATGGTTGAATAACTTACGGTCTAATCACACCATAGACTATTATGCAGCCATTAGAAGAATAAATTAGTGTGTTAGCACAATAGAAGTTGATTAAGAGGGCTTTCCCTGAGTGAGAAAGGATGTAGAAATGTATATAGATGATCCCATTTTTAATAGTGACCCGACCCATTTATGGATTTGTATCTTTATAATGTGTCTGAGCACACACACACACACACACACACACACACACACACACACACGTTCATATGAACATGAAAAACATTGAAAGATACATTCACAAAGTTGTTAACCTAAGTTACTCTGGAAAGGCAGTCATGGGGTTAGACGTGAATTGTCAGGGGCAGGAGAAAATGCCAAATATTAAATATTAGTTTTGCATCCCTTACCACAGCTTCTGTTGGTCCCCCATTGCCTATAAAATAATAATAAAGATTTAGTTTTTACTAGCGGACCTCAATCCATCTCCCTCACTTTGCATAGCACTGTATTCTATAAGACCTTTCCATCTCAACCAAAATTGTCATTTTTACTGATCTCTCCATTTGTCTTGGGTTTTCTCTTGCCCCTTTGTTTTGCAAAGACCCATCATCACACAGATAAGTGTGTCTCCTTCTTTTTCAACCATCCCTTTAAGAAATCACTCAAATTTCACTTGCTTTATGAAGTTTCCTCTTCACTCTGGCCTTCTTTTTGTACTCTTTCTGTAACAGTGCTCTTTCAAACTTTCACAGTGACTCTTCCTTCCAGACCTTCCTGATCATCTCACCAACTCAACAGTGCAGAGCGCTTTCCACCGACCACAGAGCCTAACGGAGCTGCTCCAAGACACCCCACCGCTGATCCGCAGAATTGTCAGCCCCGCTCTTCCAACTCATATTTTCACCCAGTTTTCTGTGTCCAACACTGCATTATCTTCATTAAACCTGCTTGCTATACTGTCTTTTTTTTAATGTAAAAGAATGTCATCTGTTGCCTGTCTTTCAAAGACTGGTATTATTTTATTTCTGGACCTTACCTTCTGTCTCTGGTTTCCTGGGCTCTTGACATTGCCTTTCTTCAGGCATGCAGTGGAGGCAGTTTGTCATAGCTCCTGTGAATTCCGCCTTACATCTCCACATACATTTAAGGGTTAAACATATCCTATTACCATTGGTGGAGTCCTGCCTTTGTTTAGGCATCATGATTAGAACTTTGTAGGCAATAATCATACAAGTAGTGTTTCATGATTAGCCCTTTTACAGATGATATATAAAATGAGGCAAATTGTCCTGGGTGTGACAGATGAGTGGCAGAGCCAGGACTCATCTTGTGAAACCTGTGTTCCCTTCTACCACCCTCTGCTAGGCAGGTCTATCTTTAGCTTCAGAATCAGGACAGGGAACACCAACAGGCTAGCATGGTAGGAAGAGCCATATCCTACCAGAAGGAATACAGAACTCTTGGCAAATGAAGTTGCAACTGGCAGGAGTCCACATGCAGGCTAAGATGGGAGCCAGGTGACTGGGACTCATTATGAGAGGCCTTTCTCTGGCCTCACAGGTGATGTACTCTGCAATTGGCTCAACACCTACTTTATAATCCCTGTCTGCACTTGCCTTATATGCATTTACCTCTTATTTCTAATATATCTTATTCAATGGTAAGGAATCCACCTGGCAATGCAGGAGCCATAGGAGATGTTTGATCTCTGAGTCAGGAAGATCCCCTGGAGAAGGAAATGGCAGCCCGCTCCAGTATTCATGTCTGGGAAATCCCATAGACAGGAGCCTGGCGGACTGCAGTCCATGGCATCACTAAGAGTCGGACACAACTGAACGACTGAGCATATGTGCATGCACACTGAATCTTGACACAATCAAATCACTTTCTGGATGTTACTTATCCAGTTGCCTCCCAAGTCTAGTTGCTGCCTCTCTGAGTGACAGCGAACTCATCCTGGGAACTATGTATTAGTTCACGTCTGTCTGGTGCTTCAGGTGTGTGCAAGGCTGTCAGCACATCCTTCAGGCAAATGAGTGAAACATAAGGCCCTCAGCCAGAAGGAGTATATCTCAACCTATGTAGAGTGTGCACCTGACTTAACTCCTTGGGAATTTTAGAGAAGCGATCCCATGGATGAGGGGCCCAGGTTTCCTCTCCCTGTCCCATCAGCACAGTCTCCATGAGCTGCGGTATTCGCACATGCCCAGCATGCTGCCGGCAAGGATCAAAGACAGTGTCAAAAGAGGCAAAAATAGCAGAAATCCAATTCTGATGCCTTTGCAGCTCGCAGTCATTTAGCATTTCATCTCCATGAATTTCCCAGGGTGCATGCGGGGGTTGTGCGTATTTAAGTTTTGACTCTTTGCTGCCCATCATCCCATTCCTGAGTATTCAGAGATTCCCACCATTAGTCAAAGAAGATGCACATGGGGTAATAAAAAGACAATCAACTCTGTAACCTGATCACATTGTTTTAAATAATTCCTGATTCAGAATGACCATATCTCTGCCCTTTAGCTGCCACTCCACGGTACCCTTTACCTCTCAGGAATTCTCACTTCCATTCTGGCCTGATGAGACAGAAATATATCAAAAACCATCCATTTATAACATGATTCTTTTCCATTTCTTTTTCTCAAAACATCAAAGCAGTCAGGGTGTGCTGAGAAGCACTGTATATCAAGAGACTGGGTTCTCTGGTTCTCATTTGAACTTTCTGAGGTTCTTGCAACACTAGCTTAAAGTTCAGTCAGTTTGAAGTTATGACTTTGAGTTTGGCGTTTAAGGCACTATGAAATAAACATCAATACAATGCTGGCTCTTGTTTCATTTGAACTATTTAGCCCTCTAGGGCAGACTCAGGCAAATCCAGAAATTTGAGTTTCACCGATTACTAAACTTTAAAGAAGGACTGAAGTTATGGATTAAGGGAGTCTAACTTTCAAAAAACCTGCTTCTAATTTAAAGTAAACAGCTCAGGCTCCTCATCAGCATTTCCTGAGCCATCTCTGGTTAAAAGTTGGCCCCACTGGAAGTCAGTCTACAGCCTGTCTCTATTCTTCCAGAATTACAGGTTGCCATGGTTACAGTGGCTTCTGGAAATGAACTTCATAATTGCTGCATATTGCATATAAACAGCTGGAATCCCTCTTTCAATTTCACTCTGAAACAATGAAGGCCCAAGAAAATGTCCTTGTATTTGAATCATTGACATGCTAAAGATCATTATACTGGGAGTAAACCATCATGGCATAGGGAATCTTGAGGAAATGATGAAGTCAAATTCCCCAGGCTCTATATATGTAGATGAATGTAAAATGCATATGTGTGATTCCACAGGCACAGAATCAGAACACCTGAAAAGCTGAAAAAATCCTCCCTTTCAAAAACACATTAATCCAATTCCTGTTTTACAGGGTGTGAAACAGAAACTCAGAGACTGAGAATTTTCTGTGTAAATCTTATGGCAAGGCAGGTATAGAATGGGATTTAGAGAACAACCTGGTGCTGTGAATATGTCTTTAGTTTGAGAATCAAAACCTGGGCTTGAGTTCTGGCTACCAGTTGGCCATCTGGTCTCCAAGTGTCATTTAATCTGGCATTTCATCTATGTCTGTAAATTAAGAGAGCTATTTTGAAAGTTTTCAGTGCATATAACTGCCAGTGTTGCCTTTGCTTATCAATACTGGAGGCTAAGAAGCTATGATTAAGGGCTGTCTCTACTCTAAATCCACTCCAGTGTTCTTGCCTGGAGAATCCCAGAGACGGGGAGCCTGGTGGGCTGCCGTCTATGGGGTCGCACAGAGTTGGACACGACTGAACTGACTTAGCAGCAGCAGCGGCTACTCTAAATGCCTTCTATACTGTTCCTCCACAGGTTTCTAAGAGTTTCACACTATATTTTCCTTCAGAGAAGCACATTGATGTGATTGTTCAAATGACATTGCTGTGCAAGTGGTGCAGTCTTTAATCACATAGCAGTATCGAGGATGTCATGAACATATGTGTGTGCTAAGTCACTTCAATCATGTCTGACTCTTTGCAACCCTATGGACTGTAGCCCACAAGGCCCCTCTGTCCATGGGATTCTCCAGGCTAGAATACTGGACTGGGGGGCCATACTCTCCTCCAGGGTATATTTCTGACCCAGGGATGGAACCTGCATCTCCTGCAGCTCCTGCATTGCAAGTGGATTCTTTACTGCTGAGCCTGCAGGGAAGCCCATGTGATGCCTGGCTGGACAATAATAAAGGGGCTCTTTTTAGAGAGGAAGGGTGGTTGAAAGGGACATATGTCCTGGAGGTTTATGGGAAATCCAGCTCAACAGTGAGTATTCACCTGGTGGATAGAATAAAAAGAGGATGCAAAGGGGATGCCACACAGAAAATGAGAACAAGTATTTCACAAATGAGAATTTCTTTGCTGTGTCTTTAAATCCATTCATGTAGTTGTCCTTCTCTATGAGAAAATCTCAGAAGAGTGCCAAGGAAAGTTACACATAGACAAGCAATGCTATAAGATAATAATTTAAAAAAAAAGTTAAGAGCAATTGGCCGCACACAACTCTTGATAGAAGATCATTTCTTTTTCCTACCTAGAGCTAGGACTGGTAACATCCTAGCTCTGCACAAAAAATCTCTGAGGCCAGCCTCCTTGCTCTGCAGGACTGTGTAGCCTTTGTCCTGTGAAGGACTGATGTTCCACAAGTTGAGCCCGCTTTGGATTACAGCCTGTAATAAAGAGAGGATGTTCGACCTCCTCCTTAGAACTCAACTTACTTTTCAGGCAGGAACTGACCAGGGTATTTTAGGAGTTTTGAACAGAGAAATATGCAATGCTGTGTAGCAAGTACTCTAGGTGCCTTTGTTCCCCATATAGAAGTCACAAACTACCTATTTTAAGAAAAAAAGCAAATAATAAACAAAACAAACACAAAAACCAATTTTAAAAACCTGTTCTGTAACTCCTAGGGCTACAGCAAGGGCTGAGGAAGACCACTCGCAGCCCTTCTATCACTCCTCAGCTGAAAGCAATGTTCCTGGTAATCTGTGGACATGGGTAGAGACTGACCCATCTTCCGTCCCCTCAAAAGCATTGCGTGTCCACTGAGGTTCTTCCGAGATACTTTCTTGATTTAGATCTTGTCCCCTGACTTCTCCTCCCCCACCCCACTTTCCTCATCTATGTTTCCTGTTGTCCCTGTCACTAATGACATCTTTTCACCATCAAGTGCCTGACTCTATGAAATCCTTGCCTGTCCCCTTGGGTACATATCTCCCCCAAAACATTAGATGTTCTTTGAGGAGAACAGTTAATCCCTTTATATTTTGGGTTTCTTTCAAAGGACATAGCTCTGAAAAGCTATTTGTTGATTTTTTCTTGAAAAGTTGATATGCCCTAGAAGTTTTATACTCCATATAATCAAAACTATGGTTTTTCCAATAGTCATGTATGGATGTCAGAGGTGGACCATAAAGAAGGCTGAACATCAAAGAATTGATGTTTTTGAATTCTTTTGCTGGGGAAGACTCTTGAGAGTCCTTTGGACAGCAAGGAGATCAAACAGCCAATCTTACAGGAAATCAACCCTGAATATTCATTGTCAAGACTGCTGAAGAAGTTGAAGCTCTGATATTTTGGCCACTTGATATGAAGAACCAGCTCACTGTAAAAGACTCTGATACTGGGAAAGATTGAGGGCAGGAAGAGAAGGGGGCGACAGAGGATGAGATGGATGGATAGTACTACCAACTCAATGAACAAGAGTCTGAGCAAACTCTGGGAGATAGTGAAGGACAGGGAAGCCTGGTGTGCTGCAGTCCATGGAATCACAGAGAGTCGGATACAGTTTAGTGACTAAACAACAGCAAACAACAACAAAAAGTTTGATAGCCAGGAAGAATGAATAAAAGCCACTCATTTACCAACTTTTTGAGTGTCTACTATCTGTGTGAAATTTTGATAAATGATACATTATTTTTTCAAACTTTTATTTAGGAACAAAGATAAAGTAAACTAAAAATGAGACATAGAAGATGGAAGTTTCTGCTAAGAGAGGGAGTTTGAGTTTTTACCATTACTGTTTAGAACCCCAGGCTTACAAGTTCTCTCTCTATTTTTATTTCTGTTCATGTGTGGGGAAAGCCAGAGGGATATTTCTGGGTTTGTTGAGGAAAAGATGGAGGTGTTGGAGACATTAAAATAAGTTTTTCTGGCCTGTACTTCCAAGGCTGTACTGAAGGCCAGAAAAATATATGGATACAGAGCCTCTGGCTAAAAAACTGTTTTGCAGAGTTCATTTTAGGAAAATAAGGCTTGCCTCTGTTCACAGATAAGTCAGAAGATTACTAAATGGGGGTAGAAGTGGAGAGGAGTAGTATTAGCAGACAGAACTTTCTGTGGCAGAACTCTGTGCTTCCTTGTCTTATGTAATCCTTATCCACTCACCCAGGGCTGTCATTCTTGCCTCCGTGCCCTCAAGAACAAACGCAGCCAGTATAGTGACATTTTAATAATAATACTTTGTACTTATACAGCACCTGTCAGCCGGTGATCTCAAAGTACTTCCCCTGAGATTAACTCATTAATCCTCACAAGGATAAGTGACTTTCCCAAGGTCACAGAAAAGTGAACATCAGGGATGGGTGGGAGCCTGAACTCCCCTGCTCCCATCAAAACTCAGAGGCTGTCCACTTGCCTGCCTCTCTGCCACAAAACTGCCTCTCACATAGCTCACACTTGCAAAGCCACCATGCCTTTGTAACTGCATGCTTGGGTTTTCCATGGAAATGTTTTGTTCAATCCATCTAGTAATAATCAAACCAGCTCTGTTTAGAAAATCCCCTATCCATAGCTGGAAATGTAAACATTCTTGGAAGGGGGCAGAGATGATTAGAATGTACTACCCTGTAGAATGTATCACCTTGTTTTAGATTTGAGGGTTAGCTGCACACATTTTGCTCATCCCAGCACACTGAAGTATGTGGGGGAAGGCATCTTTAACTAGATCTGCTTAACAAACTGCTTCATGAGCAGACAGAGTAAGAGGAAATTCAGCACTCAAATGTGGCTATATCCTCTCTTTCCCACGGAAGTAAATAATATCCAGTTTCAGGGGTTTAAGCTGGCACAGAAAGGATACCCAGGGCAATAAAAACACAAAGTCTATGTGCTTGACAAGGTAATTAAGACAAAGAAGTGAGTGCCAAGTATCTTATAAATACACTAAAATATTTTAGAAGAGAGAAAAATTAACCAGAGTTAGTGCTATCAAAAAAATCTCATGGTGTGAGTTAAATTTGAACAAGGCCCTTGAGTCAAGTTGGCTGGAATTGAGGAGGTATGGAAGAGTAAAATCATCATAATAATTTCTATGTACGAAGTCCTTACTATATGCCAGATACTTATATATACATATGCTTCTGAATACAACAACCTCATAAGAAATGAATGATTATACACAACTTGAAGTTGAGGAAGAAGGATCAGAAAAATATTGAATAATTAAGTAAAGGGGACAGAGCGAGGAAGGGGCAGAAATATGATTTAAAGTCCTCTGTGCAATGCCTGTCTGGTGATCATGCCCCTGTGCCATACCTTTGTCTCTTTTACTCTTCAGGTCAGTTCAGTTGCTCAGTCCTGTCTGACTCTTTGCAGCCCCGTGGACGGCAGGATCCCAGGCCTCCCTGTCTATTACCAACTCCCAGAGTTTACATAGACTCATGTCCATTGAGTCAGTGCTGCCATCCAACCATCTCATCCTCTGTCATCCCCTTCTCTTTCTACCTTCAATCTTTCCCAGCATTAGGGTCTTTTCAGATAAGTCAGTTCTTTGTATCAGGTGGACAATGTATTGGAATTTCAGCTTCAGCATCAGTCCTTCCAATAAATATTCAGGTCCAATTTCCTTTAGGATGGACTGTTTGGATCTCCTTGCAGTCCAAAGGACTCTCAAGAGTCTTCTCCAACACCACAGTTCAAAAGCGTCAATTCTTCATTGCTCAGTTTTCTGTATACTTCAACTCTAAACTCCACACATGACTACTGGAAAAACCATAGCACTGATTAGATGGAACTTTGTTGGCAAGGTAATGTCTCTGCTTTTTAATCTATCTAGGTTGGTTATACATTTTCTTCCAAAGAGCAAGCATATTTTAATTTCATGGCTGCAGTCACCATCTGCAGTGATTTTGAAGCACAAAAAAATAAATTTTGTCACTGTTTCCATTGCCTTCCCATCTATTTACCATGAAGTGATGGGATCAGATGCCATGATCTTAGTTCTCTGAATGTTGAATTTTAAGCCAACTTTTTCATTCTTCTCTTTCACTTTTATCAAGAGACTCTTTAGTTCTTCACTTTCTGCCATAATGGTGGTGTGATCTGCATATCTCAGGTTATTGATATTTCTCCCAGCAATCTCGATTCCAGCTTGTGCTTCATTCAGCCCAGAATTTCTCATAATGTACACTGCATACAAGTTAATTAAGCAGTTTGACAATATATAGCCATGACATACTCTTTTCCTGATTTGGAAACAGTCTGTTTTACCATGTCCAGTTCTAACTGCTGCTTCCTGACTTGCATACAGATTTCTCAGGAGGTGGATCAGGTGGTTTGGTATTCCCATCTCTTGAAGAATTGTTCACAGTTTTTTGTGATCTGCACAGTCAAAGGCTTTGGCATAGTCAATAAAGCAGCAGTAGATACTTTTCTGAAATGCTCTTGCTTTTTCAATGATACAATGGATGTTGGCAATTTGATCTCTGGTTCTTTACTTTTCAATGATGTATAAAAGCAGGAGGAAGGCCTGGGCCATGGCATAAGGTGGGATCCCTGCAATGCTGTCTTATCAGGCATATATGGGAGCATAGATGGAAGAAGTCTGCAGATGGGAGTTGAGTCTATAGAGTTCCATGGCCTTGAATGCCTAACTCAAGAATCTGGACTCCCTCCAACAGACGTGAGGATTCTGAAAGCGTTATAAAGCAAGATGTCTTCAGAGGGCTATGGTAGGAATATTGTACAGGGGCATCATGGAGAGGGCCAGGGAAGGAGGGAATCCTGTGAAGAGCCTATGGCAATTGTTCAGGCCTGGGATGGCACTTCTTAGACCTTCAAGTACCCTTGGTGAGAAAAGATGGATGTAAGACTAATTTTAAAAGAATACTCAAGGGGATGTTGTAGCTGTCAGAGTCCTCTTGGACCAACTGAAGACCAGAATCATGAAAGCCTCAAGATGCCTGACTTGGCCCTTTAAGAGAACACACCAGGTTGAACACACTATGCTCAGTTTTCCTCTGGAGGAAGTCTGAGAGCAATGACCCCACACCCTCCCTTTCTTGTCTTTCTCAGATCAGACCCTCAGAAATGTCTACCCTTATGCAACTGTAAACTCTCCTCCTTTTATTTAAACAGTAATTTCCTGTAGCTAGAAGTTGGTCAATTAGGGCGCTTTAATATTGTATTAAGGAGTGATTTGTAATCCAGCGGTCGGTGACTTCTCATAAAGAAGAGACTGTAAGATTCCATGGCCTCGAGGAATCCACATGTGTTTGGGAGAACAGATTCAGATCTGAATCGACTGCAGGAGAGAAGGTAGATTTTAGGCAAAGTACTTGGGGTAGAAATACAGCTATATGACATTTTCTCACCAAGGGGCCTGCATATATCAATTATCCTAATTCCATCTGGAATTGACAACCCATTCTTTTTTTTTTCCCCATGGACTGTTAACCTGCTTGTTTCTGTCCACTCCCTCTCTAGAGAGAGGGCAATATCACATAGAGGGGAAATGCGACTTGCCTACATTTCAGCTCTGTTTTCTCTGGGCTCTTATAAAATAGAAACAATATAGCTGACAAGCTCAAAGTGTGGATATGTGCTGAATTCAATTCGCTCACCCCCCAGAGACCCACTTGTCACAGGTTTAAACAAAGAACTACTCGACCATCAATTGCAAGTGTGGGCTTCATGGTGACTCTATGCCAGAAAAGATTGAGGTGCAGGATCCATGGCAGCTAGCGGCAGTGATAGGGCAAAGGGCCCAGTGAAGAGAGTCCACTGAGTCCATGGTGGCCATAGAGTTTATGTTGGTGCCCAGTATGAGCCAAGAGGAACCTGAACTCTGGATGTTGAAGTCCTGCAACACCAGGCATTGGAATAACCCAGGAGCCCCACTGGCAATATAATAGTGTTGTATTGAAAAACTCTCTAGCAGCCAAAAGGTAACACACTATTTTTTCCCATATTCACTGTTCCGCCCTCTTTTTATATAGGATTGGCAAGCAGGTGCAGCAGTGTAAATGTTTAATTGAATCACCCTTTGTATTTTTAATGAGGAATTTCTAGGAATAATGCCCCCCTCGATATAAACTGTCTAACTTCTGATAAATACAAAGTATTTCGAGCATTTTCAGGGTAGTGAAAGATTAAAAAAGTGAAACCAGGAAACCCTCACCAGATCATAGGATGCACGAGGTCGACCTCTGCCCTCTCCTTTCATGGAGATTGCAGCTGCCACTGAGGATGCGGAGCTGTCACCAAAGTGTGCAATTGCCTCATTACAAGAGCGAGGAGCTGCATCCTGGGAACTTTCCCACCCCCCTGAGGCACAGAGACCCAGGATCACAGCGGGAGATACAACCCCTGCCAGCTTTTATTGTATGTTAATGCAATGGGGCCATCAGTCTGAAGGCTGTCTATGCATAGAAACGGGATTTCTTTGTGTCTAGTTGGAAGTCATTTGAAATTCCAGCCAGTAGAAATGAGTATGAGTGTGGCAGGAGGGAGGGAAAGAAGAAGAG
>SJYC01077709.1:0-12441 GCA_006408675.1 Madoqua kirkii | reverse complement strand
CTGTTAACCTGCTTGTTTCTGTCCACTCCCTCTCTAGAGAGAGGGCAATATCACATAGAGGGGAAATGCGACTTGCCTACATTTCAGCTCTGTTTTCTCTGGGCTCTTATAAAATAGAAACAATATAGCTGACAAGCTCAAAGTGTGGATATGTGCTGAATTCAATTCGCTCACCCCCCAGAGACCCACTTGTCACAGGTTTAAACAAAGAACTACTCGACCATCAATTGCAAGTGTGGGCTTCATGGTGACTCTATGCCAGAAAAGATTGAGGTGCAGGATCCATGGCAGCTAGCGGCAGTGATAGGGCAAAGGGCCCAGTGAAGAGAGTCCACTGAGTCCATGGTGGCCATAGAGTTTATGTTGGTGCCCAGTATGAGCCAAGAGGAACCTGAACTCTGGATGTTGAAGTCCTGCAACACCAGGCATTGGAATAACCCAGGAGCCCCACTGGCAATATAATAGTGTTGTATTGAAAAACTCTCTAGCAGCCAAAAGGTAACACACTATTTTTTCCCATATTCACTGTTCCGCCCTCTTTTTATATAGGATTGGCAAGCAGGTGCAGCAGTGTAAATGTTTAATTGAATCACCCTTTGTATTTTTAATGAGGAATTTCTAGGAATAATGCCCCCCTCGATATAAACTGTCTAACTTCTGATAAATACAAAGTATTTCGAGCATTTTCAGGGTAGTGAAAGATTAAAAAAGTGAAACCAGGAAACCCTCACCAGATCATAGGATGCACGAGGTCGACCTCTGCCCTCTCCTTTCATGGAGATTGCAGCTGCCACTGAGGATGCGGAGCTGTCACCAAAGTGTGCAATTGCCTCATTACAAGAGCGAGGAGCTGCATCCTGGGAACTTTCCCACCCCCCTGAGGCACAGAGACCCAGGATCACAGCGGGAGATACAACCCCTGCCAGCTTTTATTGTATGTTAATGCAATGGGGCCATCAGTCTGAAGGCTGTCTATGCATAGAAACGGGATTTCTTTGTGTCTAGTTGGAAGTCATTTGAAATTCCAGCCAGTAGAAATGAGTATGAGTGTGGCAGGAGGGAGGGAAAGAAGAAGAGGACATAAAGTAGGAAGGGAGGGTGAGTGGGAGAGGGCGAAATAAAGATTAGTGCGGGGAAATGAGGAAATTCAGAGCGCTTTCTGCTTTAATGAAGTATAACTTGAACAAAATGCAGAGTAAGTGGCGATACATTTCACAACACCAAAATGTATCCACGAGGCTGGGGTTGCACACAGCAGGGGAGCCCAAGGTCACCCAACTTCTGAAGGATGAGAACTGAGCCCAGGCATGTCTCCAGAGAGTGTTTTTCCTTGGGGAAGAACTGCCACTTACTGTGCCCCTTTCCTTCTTTCCAAAAGGGACAGAATCCTCCTAATGTAATGAGAAAGGCTTCCACGCTCCCTTCGGGATACCTTTCTTTCATAGCTGCATCTATTACCACAAGTGACTTTGCAGACACTGTTATCAAGTTAGCAGGAAGAACAGAACAAAGGAGGGAGGGTATGGAGAAGGGGGAACCTATGTGCGCTACCATGTGTAAGACAGATGGCTGATGGGAAGCTGCTGTGTAGCACAGGGACCTCAGCTTGAAGGTCTCTGATGACTTAGAGGGGTGGGGTGGGGATGGGAGGGAGGGAGGCTTGAGGGAGAGGGGATATATGTATACGTATTCTGATTCACTTTGTTGTACAGCAGAAACTAACACACTGTTGTAAACAATTGTTCTCCAATTTAAAAAAAGAGAAAGAGAAACAGAGGCAGGGAAGAGAAGATAAGGGAAAGAAGAAGGAAGACAAGGATGGAGGGAGAGCAGTAAGGAAGGGAAGGAAAGGAGGGGAAGAAAGAAGGAAGGGAAGGAAGAAAGGAAAAAGAAATGTTTCCCTAACTGGTCTTATGCCATATATTAGATCTGGTACTGGTCTTAACTCAGTTTTATATATTCTTACTTCATTTCCTCTGATGGATAAGGATAAGGGGCTTGTGGAAGCTTCCTGATGGGAGAGACTGACTGTGGGGGAACCTGGGTCTTGTTCTGATGGGCAGGGCCAAGCTTAGTAAATCTTTAATCCAATTTTCTGTTAATGGTCCAGCTCTGTTCCCTCTCTAATGACTGGCCTGAGGCCAAACTATGGTAGGGGCAATAGTGGTAGTGGTGACCTCCTTCAGAAGAACTAATGCCCTTATTGTTGTATTCAGTGCCACTGATCACACAGCAAGCCGCTCTTGACCAGTGCCTCCCGAGAGACTCCTGGACACACACAGGCAAGTCTGGCTCAGTCTCTTGTGGGGACACTGCTCCTTTTTCCTGGGTCCTGCTATGCACAAGGTTTTGTTTGTGTCCTCCAAGAGTCTGTTTCCCCAGTCCAGTGGAAGTTTTGTAATCAAATCCCACTGGTCTCCAAGTCCAGTTCCCTGGTGGTTCTCAGTTCCTTTGCTAGATCCCCACATTGAGAAATCTGTTCTGCATCCTAGAACTTTCTTAACAGTGTGAGAATTTTTTTGTGTCCTCCAAGAGTCTGTTTCCCCAGTCCAGTGGAAGTTTTGTAATCAAATCCCACTGGTCTCCAAGTCCAGTTCCCTGGTGGTTCTCAGTTCCTTTGCTAGATCCCCACATTGAGAAATCTGTTCTGCATCCTAGAACTTTCTTAACAGTGTGAGAATTTCTTTGATATTATTGTTCTGTAGTTTGTGGGTCCTCTACTCAGTGGCTCTATAGTGGGGCTAATGGTGACCTCCTCAGTTCAGTTCAGTTCAGTCACTCAGTCGTGTCCGACTCTTTGCAACCCCATGAATCACAGCACGCCAGGCTTCCCTGTCCATCACCATCTCTCGGAGTTCATTCAGACTCATGTCCATTGAGTCCGTGTTACCATCCAGCCATCTCATCCTCTGTCGTCCTCTTCTCCTCCTGTCCCCAGTCTCTCCCAGCATCAGAATCTTTTCCAATGAGTCAACTCTTCGCATGAAGTGGCCAAAGTATTGGAGTTTCAGCTTCAGCATCAGTCCTTCCAAAGAAATCCCAGGGTTGATCTCCTTCACAGTCCAACTCTGCAGGAGACATTCAAGATTTATATAGGATTAAAGATTTACTTAAAATCAAAGATGAAGAAGCTCTATATAGTCAGCAAAAGCAAGACTGGGAGCTGACTGTGGCTCAGATCATAAACTCCTTATTGCCAAATTCAGACTTAAATTGAAGAAAGTAAGGAAAACCACTAGATCTTTCAGATATGACTTAAATTTAATCTCTTACAATTATACAGTGGAAATGCCAAATAGATTCAAGGGACTAGATATGATAGACAGAGTAACTGATGAACTATGGACAGAGGTTCATGACATTGTACAGGAGGTAGGGATCAAGCCCATCCCCAAGAAAAAGAAATGCAGAAAGGCAAAATGATCATCTGAGGAGACCTTAAAAATAGCTGAGAAAAGAAGAGAAGCTAAAGGCAAAGGAGAATAGGAAAGATACACCCATTTGAATGAAGAGTTCCAAAGAAATGCAAGAAGAGATAAGAAAGCCTTCCTCAGTGACCAGTGCAAAGTAATAGAGGAAAACTGTAGAATGTGAAATACTAAGGATCTCTTCAAGAAAATAAGAGATACCATTGGAACATTTCATGCCAAGAAAGACATAATAAAGGACAGAAATGGTATGGACCTAACAGAAGCAGAAGATATTAAGAAGAAGTGGTAAAAATACACAGAAGAACTGTACAAAAAAGATACTCATGAGCCAGATAAACATGATGACACTCACCTAGAGCCAGATATCCTGGAATGTGAAGTCAAGTGGGCATTAGGAGGCATTACTATGAGCAGAGCTAGTGGAGGTGATGGAATTCCAGTTGAGCTATTTCAGATTCTAAAAGATGATGCTGTGAAAGTATTGCACTCAGTATGCCAATTGAGTTATTTCAAATTCTAAAAGATGATGCTGTGAGATTGCTGCACTCAGTATGCCAGTTGAGCTATTTCAAATTCTAAAAGATGATGCTGTGAAAGTGCTGCACTCAGTATGCCAATTGAAGAAATTGGCATTCGTCAACTTTGGAAAACTCAGCAGTGGCCACAGGACTGGAAAAGGTCAGTTTTCATTCCAATCTCAAAGAAAGGCAATGCCAAAGAATGTTCAAGCTACCTCACAATTGCACTCATCCCAAATGCTAACAAAGTATTGCTCAAAATTCCCAAGTGAAGCTTCAACACATTAGTGAACTGGAAACTTTCTGAGGTAAAACCTAGATTTAGAAAAGGCAGAGGATACGAAGATCAAATCGCAAGAATTCTAGAAAAACATCTACTGCTGCTTCATTGACTACGCCAAAGCCTTTGACCATGTGGGTCACAACAAACTGAAAGATCACAACAAACTTAGAACTGGACATGCAACAACAGACTGGTTCCAAATTGGGAAAGGAGTATGTCAAGGCTGTGTATTATCACTCTGCTTATTTAACTTATATCATTCAAAATGCCAGGCTGGATTTATTACAAACTAGAATCAAGATAGCCAGGAGAAATCAGTAACCTCAGATATGCAGATGACACCATCCTTATAGAAGAAAATGAAGAAAAATTAAAGAGCCTCTTGATGAAAGCAAAAGAGGAGAATGAAAAGCTGGCTTAACACCCATAGCAGATTCATGTTGATATGTGACAAAACCAATGCAATATTGTTAAGTAAAAAAAAATATATAATAATAACAATAACAAACTCTCAACATTAAGAAAATTAAGATTATGGCATCAGGTTCCATCAGTTCAGTTCAGTTCAGTTCAGTCACTCAGTTGTGTCTGACACTTTGGGGCCCCACGAATCGCAGCACGCCAGGCCTCCCTGTTCATCACCATCTCTCGGAGTTCACTCAGACTCATGTCTATCGAGTCTGTGATGCCATCTAGCCATCTCATCCTCTGTCGTCCCCTTCTCTTCCTGCCCCCAATCCCTCCCAGCATCAGAGTCTTTTCCAATGAGTCAACTCGTTGCATGAGGTGGCCAAAGTACTGGAGTTTCAGCTTTAGCATCATTCCTTCTAAAGAAATCCTCTCTTCCTGCCCCCAATCCCTCCCAGCATCAGAGTCTTTTCCAATGAGTCAACTCGTTGCATGAGGTGGCCAAAGTACTGGAGTTTCAGCTTTAGCATCATTCCTTCTAAAGAAATCCCAGCACTGATCTCCTTCAGAATGGACTGGTTGAATCTCCTTGCAGTCCAAGGGACTCTCAAGAGTCTTCTCCAACACCACAGTTCAAAAGCATCAATTCGTCAGCACTCAGCTTTCTTCACAGTCAAACTCTCACATCCATACATGACTGGATGGAAAAACCACAGCCTTGACTAGATGGACCTTTGTTGGCAAAGTAATGTCTCTGCTTTTCCATATGCTATCTAGGTTCATAATAACTTTTCTGGTTCCATCATTTCATGGCAAATAGATGGGGAAACAGTGGAAACAATGACAGACTTTATTTTTTAGGCTCCAAAATACTGTGCATGGTAACTGCAGCCATGAAATTAAAAGACACTTGCTCCTAGGAAGAAAAGCTATGACTACCCTACACAGCATATTTAAAAGCAGAGCCATTATTTGCCAGCAAAAGTCTGTCTATTCAAAGCTCTACTTTTTCCAGTAGTCATGTATGGATGTGAGATTTGGATCATAAGGAAAGCTGAGCATCAAAGAATTGATGCTTTTGAACTGTGATGTTAGAGAATACTCTTGAGAGTCCTTTGGACTGCAAGGAGATTAAACCAATCAGTCCTAAAGGAAACCAGTTCTGAATATTCATTGGAAGGAGTGATGCTAAAGCTGAGGCTTCAGTTCTTTGGCCACCTAATTTGAAGAACTGACTCCTTGGAAAAGACCCTGATCCTGGGAAAGAATGAATGCAGAAGGAGAAGGGGATGCCAGAGGATGAGATGGTTGGATGGCATCACCGACTGAAGGACATGAGTTTGAGCAAGCTCCAGAAATTTATGATGGACAGGGAAGCCTGGTAAGCCTCAGTCCATAGGGTCACAAAGAGTTGCACACGACTGAGTAACTGAACGGAACTCTATCTCATTTCCATATCATCCTTCAACAGTGGCTATAATGGGAGCTATGTAGCATAGTCCATGGGGTGAGGAGGCTCTACAGTGACTCTGTTCATCATTTCCTTCTTGCACATCTTCTCCACTTCCCAGCCCTTGAGACACAGAGCTTCACCCCATGGCTAGGTCCTTCATCTCCTCCTCCGGTTGAGATTGGGGCCTTTAAACAGGAAGCTGAAGCTACTTTACCTCTGTTCTGTTACCTCATGAATAATATAATAAAAAGTTGAGAAAACATCTAGTTTTCAATATACCTTTGTAGAGTCATTTCCTCTGATGTAAATTAAAAAAAAAACACAAATCCTTACAATATCTAAGTTTTAGCTCTATCATAAAAAGAAGTGTTTCATTGCATAATCTTTGGAAGGAAAAAGAAGTGCTCAGTAGCTTTTCATGTTGACACACCCCTCATATCAAATAGGATTGAAACCATTTGGTATCGGAGGACAGGTCTCCAGAATGACCTCATGGCATTGTTTGGGCAAGAGGCTACCAACAAGCCCCTTTTCTCTTTATCAAAATCCAAATAAATCTCCTGTAAATTCATGTAATCATTTTTCTCTGTTTAAAATTCTAAACTCTTTCAAGCACTCATCTTGACCATCCACCTTGACTCATGGGCCACAGGAATGTGTGTGCTTAGTCACTCAGATATGTCTAAATCTTGTGACCCCATTGACTGTAGCCCGCCAGGCTCCTCTGTTCATGGGGAATCCCCAGGCAAGAATACTGAAGTGGGTGGACATGCCTTTCTCCAAGAGATCTTGCCAACCAAGTGATCAAACCCAGATCTTCCACACTGCAAGTGGATTCTTTACCATCTGAGCCGCCAGGGAAGTCCACATAAGTCTTACATTCATAGGAAGGTGGGATACTGAAGAGTTAGTGAGGTTGATTTGGAACAGCTCTGGGACATCAGTTCTGCTACTAGTCTGCTGTTTAATAGTAGACAAGTGTCATCCCTTATCACGCCTCAGTTTCTGTCTGCAAAATAAAGTCAAACTGGAATGAGGTAAAAACTACTATCTCACAGATGTCATACCCCAAGTTTAAGTCTCCAGCCCCACAGCAGGAATTCTGCAAAAACTTCAATTCCTGGACACTTCCAATGACTTTCTGCTTTAGAATCCATGGTTTTTCTGACTCTCTTAAAGCTGCCTTGTCTTATACAAGATTTTAATCCTAATATCCAACAAGGTCAAAGAGAGTCAGCTTCTCAAATGAAAAGATTAATGTTGCTATGGATAGGAGAGAAACCAGAGGGAGATTGCTGCCCAAGCATGAGAATTCTATCTTGTAGGTTATTTTTTTTTTTCACAGCAAATAAGGTTTATGGATTGCAATGAGGAGTCTGTCACATTAAAATAAGTCTTTTTACAGTATTTTCCCATTTAAGCCTCACATGGGCAGCATGCTGGATTGGGCCTGGAAAGGCAGACTCACTAGTTTTTCAATTTAGTTTGTTAATAGCCTGCCTTTCATAAAAGCATCAGGCACAATCACACCCATCCCTAAATCAATAGGATGATGCAGCAATGCCTCACAGAAATGATATTTTTGAAATAAATATATACCATTTCAGCCAGGCCCATTTGACATCAAATTTATATACTCAATAAGAAAGCACAATTAATGGTCCCGAACTGTATTTTCCTTCACCTATTTCACATTTCAAGAAGCACAGAATTTCTTAAGAAAAAAAAATAATAGAAGAAGGAAAGAAAAAAAGCATTCCATTCATAAATGGAATGAAGGTATTAAAAAAACAATGCTGAGTTGTTGCTGCCTCCCTTCAGCTCGTCTATCTTGCTTCTAATCTCATTTCTTACTTGGTTCTGATCTTTCCACAGATATTACCTTTTAAGAGAAAATGTCTGTGAAACCCCATGTAAAACAGAGCTCTTTTCTGTCCCTTTCTTCTGCTTTTCATAACACTTCTTGCCTTATACCTTTATTGTCACCCCTCCTCCCAAGATATAAGCTCCCGGGTCAGGGGCTTTGTTTTTCTGCTCGAGATTGTAGCCCCAGTCTACAGAAACATGCTTGGCTTCTGGTAAGTATCCAAAAGAATTTTGTGAATAAATGAATGGATAGATAAATGAATAACTACCTCATTTCCTCTCCAAGTTGTATTGATCATGAAGCTGTGCAATCACATTCATACAGTAAAATAGCTATATGTAGAATATGCACACCTTCCTCATATTCACTAATCCAATCAATCAGTAAGGTGTATTATTTTTATGGCACTTCCCTCTGATGTGTGTGTGTATGTGTGTATTTCTATATGTATAGTATGAACATGTGTTAGGAAAATATTCTATTATAAATGATATAATATTATAATAAAGTTATGCTAATTAGGGAATACTACCAATACTATTGGGCTTATCTATATCCCTCTATGGTGTCCTCACTTGCTTTATCCTTACCTTCACAAGTTTTCTGTTTTCCTAACCCTTCACTTAACACTTCCATCTACTTATGCCATCCTAAATTATGCAAAAGTGGAGGGAAAAGAATGCTATGGAATATTAGTATTAGTCACTAGAGAAAAACTATTTACGGTCTTCAAAAAATTTAATGAAGAAAAGAACCTACATTTTAGCTCTTTTAAAATTACACTGGATTGCTGAATTGTGTTTTATTTAGTCCAACACATGTTAAACCTGGACTGTAAGGGACCAAAGATCATGCTTGGGTTTTGTTTGATTATCTCTGCATGAGATTTGTGAAGGTACCTCTCCAGCTATAACTCAAGCAGAATCACTTTCCTAAACTAGTGCCAAGAGTACATTTTCACAGAGAGTGCCTAGGTCTATTGCACTTATATTGTCAAGGAGCTTGAGTTGACCCAACAAAAGCCATCATTATTGTTGGACTGCAAACACTAAGGAAGATTATAAAGATTTCAGCCAGATCAGCTGCTCAGTCGTGTCTGACTCTTTGCAACCCCATGGACTGTAGCACTCCAGACTTCCCTGTCCATCACCAACTCCCAGAGCTGCTCAAAATCATGTCCATCGAGTCAGTGATGCACCATCTCATCCTCTGTTGTCCCCTTCTCCTGCTGCCTTCAGTCTTTCCCAGCATCAAGGTCTCTTCCAATTAGTCAGTTCTTTGCGTCAAGTGACCAAAGTACTGGAGCTTGAGCTTCAGCATCAGTCCTTCCAATGAATATGGAGGGTTGATTTCCTTTAGGATTGACTAGCTTGATCTTGCAGTCCAAAGGACTCTCAAGAGTATTCTCCAACACCACAGTTCAAAAAAATCAATGTTTTGACACTCAGTCTTCTTTAAGGTGTAACTTTCACATCCATACGTGCCTACTGGAAAAACCATAGCTTTGACTAGACAAACCTTTGTTGGCAAAGTGTGACTCTGCTTTTTAATATACTACCTAGGTTGGTAATAAATTTTCTTCCAAGGAGAAAATGTCTTTTAATTTCATGGCTGCAGTCACAATCTGCAGTGATTTTGAAGCACAAGAAAATAAAGTCTCTCACTGTTTCCATTGTTTCCCCATCTATTTGCTATGAAGTGATGGGACCGAATGTCATGGTCTAAGTTTTCTTAATGTTGAATTTTAGGCCAGATTTTTCATCTTCCTCTATCACTTTCATCAAGAGACTCTTTAGTTTGCTTTCTGCCCATAAAGGTGGTATGATCTGCGTATCTGAGGTTGTTGATATTTCTCCCAGCAGTCTTGACCCCAGCTTGTGTTTCATACAGCCCAGGATTTCTCATGATGTACTCTGCATAAAAGTTAAATAAGCAGTGTGACAATATACAGCCTTGACTTACTCCTTGCCTAATTTGGAACCAGTCTGTTGTTTCATGTCCAGTAGACTACATTAATGACTGAATTCCAAATTTGAGGGAAAATATGGACAGAAATAAATACTTTAAGAATCAGCTTCACGTGATCATAATCAATTAAAGTTGAAAAATTCCCTCAGTGGTATTTGATATTAGGTAATTTGTCCTAATTTCTACAGACATCCATTTTCTGAAGAAATCAGTCATTTGGAGGCAAGGAGAAAGAAACAATGTCAAGTCAAATCAGATCCATGAAGAGCTTCACTGATAAACACAGGCCTTAGGAACTCGTGTCTGTCCTGAGACTAAAACGGCTTTGGAACTTCTGGTTCAAGCTATTTGATAAAAAAAAAAAAAAAAAAAAAAGCTTGAGGTGTCTGAAGGCTATCTTTCTCATGTGCCCTTTCCATGTACCACTGAGAAGTTACTGAGCTCGTAACTGAGGAAGAGGACTGTTAATCATGTTTAGAGCATGCCACTGAAACAGTAGCGGAATAAACAGCTACAGAGGAAGAAAATTGATGGCCGCTATGGGAGAATTTAAAGAACCAGTATCTATCTACCATGTTGTGGGACATTCTGCCAAATTGTGGGGCAAATAAAGGGAAGAAAAAAAGGTATATATGATGGTCTCTTCCTTTCAGAAGAAATAAACTATATGCAAACCAATGCACCATAAGTCATTCACAAGCAGGATTATAGAAAACTGCTGTTGGTCAAGCAGGCTACAGAGAAGGATACATTTGAGCCAGACTTTGAAGTGTGTCATTAGATCAAGACTTTATAAAAATAACCACATAAATAAAATAACACTGATCATTCTAAATGCTCATTTTGGATTCACCATGAAATGTAGTCTAATTCATTAGGAATCAGTAGTTACTCTCAGTTATGAATATATGATGTGCTAAGCAATGCATTTCATCTAATCATCACAACTTCCCTATAGAAGTAGTGAGCATAATTATTGCTGCACTTTTACAGATGAGAAAACTGAGACATAGGGAGATTAATAACTTGCTCAGGGTCCCAGAAATGAAGGACCCAAAGCTCCAATCATAGTCTACCTGATGCCAAAAGCATTTAACTTAATCCTGCTTTGATAATAAAAGCTAAGTCTCATTGCATATTTGCCATGAGCTGTTCCAAGCACTGTGTGAGTGCTATTCACTCAATGTTTAACAACAACACTGTCTAGTAAATGCAGGCAGATTATTTACCAGCTGAGCCACCAGGGAAGCAAGAGTCACATTACACAAAATGTTCTCCATGTACCTAGTGCCCATTCTGCCCCCTAGGGTGATTTTTAAGGGGTAACAATGGTGTTAACATTTATGTGCTGATTAGTTTTTCACTATTCATCTGATTAATTACCTAATTTAAAAAAAATTTTACATATAACCAGAACAGTTATCTTGACAATGAAAAAGTATATAGAGAATGATCAGAGAGACGTGAAAATTCCCCTTGGCTCAAAACTGCTCTACAGATCCTAGTCAAGATTTGAAATTTCCCATGTGCTAGGTGTAAGAGAGACCTTTGTTCGAAATAATACTGAGTTGTGGTTAGATTGACTGACTTTCCTTGAAAGAATGAACCAGTGAACTCAGCAATTAGGACAGATGAGGAGAATGAGGGGCGCTGCAGGCAGAATTTATGGAAGGCTGTCTTGGTACTCTAGACACTGGATGCTATGGATGGAAAGAGCATCTGCTGAAAGAGGAGAGAATGACTGATGGAAAGACACACACCCTCAATGATCTCTGCATCATTTCCTGTGGCCTGATCTTTGTGTCACAGAGCAACAGAGGAATACCAACTGCAGTGTGGCCACATCCACATATCTGCAGTGGGTACAGACTTTAAGTGAGACCTTTATTGTGTAAAACATGAGGTTCAAAATGTGAATGATAATGGCTAGTGTCAATGACTTTCTGTTTAGCACGAAGGCAAATGTCTCCTTTCTCTCTGTGGGGGCTTAGCTGTTGTAACTGCCTCTATTGCATGTGTACTCCTCATTCAGGGACTATGACCATGAGGTCAGTTCAGTTCAGCTCAGTTCAGTCACTCAGTCATGTCTGACTCTTTGCAACCCCGTGGATGGCAGCATCCCAGGTCTCCCTGTCCATCACCAGCTCCTGGAGTTTACTCAGACTAATGTCCATTGAGGCAGTGATGCCATCTAACCATCTCATCCTCTGTCGTCCCCTTCTCCTCCTGCCTTCAATCTTTCTCAGCATCAGGGTCCTTTTAAATGAGTCAATTCTTCACATCAGGTGGCCAAAGTATTGGGATTTTAGCTTCAGCATCAGTCCTTCCAATGAATATTCAGGACTGATTTCCTTTACAATGGATTGGTTTAAATTCCTTGCAGTCCAAGGGACTCTCAAGAGTCTTTAGCAGCAGAGTTCAGAAGCATCACATCTTCGGGGCTCAGCATTCTTTATGGTCCAACTCTTACATCCATACATGACTACTGGAAAAAAACATAGCTTTGACTAGAT